>CAUYQV010115110.1:0-12728 GCA_963574575.1 Galagoides demidoff
GAAGTCAACAACTTAATGGGATATCTCAAGCAACTGGAAAAGGAAGAACATTCCAACCCTAAACCCAGCAGAAGAAAAGAAATAACTAAAATTAGAGCAGAACTAAATGAAATTGAAAACAAAAGAATCATACAACAGATCAACCAATCAAAGAGTTGTTTTTTTGAAAAGGTCAATAAAATAGATAAACCTTTGGCTAACCTAACCTGAAGTAGAAGAGTAAAATCCCTAATTTCATCAATCAGAAATGATAAAGGCCAAATAACAACAGACTCCTCAGAAATGAAACAAATCCTTAATGAATATTACATAAAACTCTATTCTCAGAAGAATGAAAATCTGACGGAAATAGATCAATATTTGGAAACATATCACCCTCTTAGACTTAGCCAGAAAGAAGTGAAATGTTGAACAAGCCTATAACAAGTTCAGAAATAGCATCAAGTATAAGAAATCTCCCCCAAAAGAAAAGTCCGGGACCAGAGGGCTTTACATCAGAATTCTACCAAACATTGCAGGGGTCCTCAAACTTTTTAAACAGGGGGCCAGTTCACTGTCCCTCAGACCATTGGAGAGCCAGACTGTGGGCCCCGGGATGAGTCAGCTGCTAAGCAGGACAGGCAGCGGTGGCAAAAATACCCGGCGGGCCAGATAAATGTCCTCGGCAGGCCACATGTGGCCCATGGGCTGTAGTTTGAGGACGCCTGCATAGTACCTATATTACTTAATCTTTTCCAAAGCATAGAAAAGAAGGAATACTTTCCAACACATTCTATGAAGCAAATATCACCCTGATACCCAAACCAGGAAAAGACCCAACAAGAAAAGAAAATTATAGACCAATATCTCTAATGAATATTGATGCAAAAACATTCAATAAGATCCTACCAAAACAGAAACCAACAACACATCAAACAAATTATATATCAAGACCAGGTGGGTTTCATCCCAGGGTCCCAAGGATGGTTCAATATATATAAATCCATAACTATAATACATTACATAAACAAATTAAAAAACAAAAACCATATGATTCTCTCAACTGATGCAGAAAAAGCTTTTGACAATATCCAGCACCCTTTCTTGATCAGAACACTTAAGAAAATAGGTATAGAAGGAACATTTTTTAAACTGATAGAGGCCATCTACAACACACCCACAGCCAAAAACATACTGAATGGAGTAAAATTGAAATCATTTCCACTCAGATCAGGAACCAGGCAAGGATGCCCACTGTATTCACTGATTTTTAACATTGTAATGGAAGTCTTAGCCACCACAATGAGGCAAGAGAAGGCAATCAAAGGGATCCAAATAGGACCAGAGGAGATCAAACTGTCACTCTTCACAGACAATGTGATTATATATCTGGAAAACCCCAGGGAATCAACTACAAAACTCCCAGAAGTGATCAAGGAATACAGCAACATCTCAGGTTACAAAATTAACACTCACAAATCTGTAGCCTTTATAAAATATACCAACAATAGTCAAGGGGAAAAAACAATCAAGGACTCTATTCCCTTCTTAGTGCCAAAGAAGATGAAATATCTGGGAGTATATCTAACTAAGGATGTGAAAGATCTCTATAAAGAGAACTATGAAACCTGAGAAAAGAAATAGCTGAAGATGTCAACAAATGGAAAAATATCCCATGTTCATGACTGGGAAGAATCAACATTGTTAAAATGTCTATACTACCCAAAGCAATCTACAGATTCAATGGAATCCCTATTAAAGCACCTCTGTCATACTTTAAAGATCTGGAAAAATTAGTACTTTGTTTTATATGGAATCAGAAAAAACCTTGAATAGCCAGGACATTACTCAGAAATAAAAACAAATCGGGAGGAATCATGCTTCCAGACTTTAGACTATACTATAAATTGATAGTGATCAAAACAGTATGGTACTGGCAGAAAAATAGAAAGGTAGATGTATGGAACAGAAATGAAGACCAAGAGGTGAACACAGACACTTATCATCATTTGATTTTTGATAAGCCTATTAAAAAATATAAATTGGGGGAAAGATTCCCTGCTCAACAAATGGTGCTAGGTGAATTGGCTGGTGACCTGTAGAAAACTGAAACTGAACCCACACCTTTCTTCTTTAACGGAGAAAGGATTAGACTTAAGACATGGTTAAAGATTTGTTAAAGGATTGCATCAACTATGCAATGGTTGGTTAAAGGATTTAGACTTAAGACATGAAACAATAAAAATTCTTAGAGAGAGTTCAGGGGAAACGCTTGAAAAAATGATCTGGGAGAATATTTTATGAAGAGAACACCCCAGGCAATTGAAGCAACATCAAAAATACATTACTGGGATCTGATCAAATTAAAAAGCTTCTGCACTGCCAAGAACAAACTAAGTAAAGCAAATAGACAGCCCTCAGAATGGGAGAGGATTTTTGCAAGTTATATTTCCAAAAAAGGTCTAATAATCAGAATCCACAGAGAACTCAAACTTATTACTAAAAAACAAATAAAAAAAACAACTGATCCCATCTCACTGTGGGCAAGAGATGTGAACAGAAGCTTCTCTGAAGAAGATAGGCGCATGGTCTACAGACAACATGAGAAAATGCTTGTCATCATTAACCATCAGAGAAATGCAAACCAAAACTACTCTGAGATACAATTTAACTCCAGTGAGCGTTAAATCCCAAAACTTCAGATGTTGGCATGGATATGGAGAAAAGGGAACACTTCTGCACTGCTGGTGGGAATGCAAGCTAGTACATTCCTTTTGGAAGGAAGTTTGGAGAACACTCAGGGATCTAAATGTAGACCTGCCATTTGATCCTGCAATTCCTCTTCTAGGTGTATATCCAAAGGACCAAAAATCATTTGGCAATAAAGATATTTGCACCAGATTGTTCACTGCAGCTCAATTCATAATTGCCACATCATGGAAGAAGCCCAAGTGCCTATCGACCCATGAATGGATTAATAAATTGTGGTATATGTATACCATGGAATACTATGCAGCATTAAAAACAAATGAAGACTTTACCTCTTTCATGTTTACATGAATGGAGCTGAAAAATATTCTTAGTAAAATATCTCAGGAATGGAAAAAAAGATATCCAATGTACTTAGTATACTACTGTGAAACTAATTTACGTTCACTCATACTTACATATGAAAAATGAAACACAACTATAGCCTAGGATGAAGGAGGGAAGGGGAGGGAGAGGCAAAGGGAGGGGGGTGGGTCGATAGAGGGAGGGTTAGTAGGGGGACCACACCTATGGACCATATTGCAAGTACAAGTGGATCTATCAGGTGTAGAAAACAAATGTTTTAGTCCTATAATTGTGTAAATGAGGTGAAGGCTATGTTGATTAGTAGGATGTAAGTAAGCATTCCAATTTGTACAAATAATCAACACATTGAATCCCATAGTGGCATAAATATATTTATGATCTATGTACAAATGACTTAATACAAAAAAAGAAATGTTGTATCTTAAACATTGGAAAAAAAAAACAGTACTGTAAAACACTGATGTTCTTGCAATAACAATAGTTCCTGTATTTGTTGAGCATTTACTATGTATCAGGCGATGTTCTCAGATTCATGTCACATTAAATATTACCTCTGACCAAAAAAAAAATTAAAAATTAAAAAGAAGCTTGTGTTATATGATCCTACAGTATTTTTATATTCCTCCAGATGCATATATGAATATATATATAATAAATGGACTGATATTATCTTCTAGAATGTAAAGTTGGTTACTTTTGGATGGAGGAATGAATGAAGGGTTTTTAAATTTTTTGTTTTCCTTAAACAATAATTTTCTGTTTCATAAGCTAATACAGTAGAACCTGTGTAAGTCAACCACCCAAGGGACTGTAACAAAGTTGTCAACATAAGAAACTAGGTTTACTGTACTGTTCTATGAGAATTAGGTCAACTTAAGGAGATGGTCAATGTAGGGAGGTGGTCAACTATGGAGATTCTTTTTTTTTTTTTGAGACAGAATCTCAAGCTATCCCCCTGGGTAGAGTGCTGTGCCATCACAGCTCACAGCAACCTACAACTCCTGGGCTCAAGTGAGTCTCCTGCCTCAGCCTCCCAAGTAGCTGGGACCACAGGCACCCGCCACAGTGCCCGGCTATTGCTAGGTTGCAGCTGTCACCGTTGTCGTGTCTAGGCTGGATTCGAACCCGCCACCCTAGGTGTATGTGGCTGGGGCCCTAGCCACTTGAGCCACAGGCACCAAGCCAATTATGGAGAGTCTTCTGTAATTTTTTAAAAATAATGAACTTGTGAGTTCATTCTTATTTCTTATGAACACAAAAATAACAGAGCTTTTTATTTGATAAAAAACTCTCCCATTCTGTGAGCCAGAGAAATACCTCTTCTTTATAAACTACATTTTAAAAATGTCCACAAGTCTTTCTTATCTACAGTATACATTTCTAAAGAATAAGATGACTACTTTGATTTATATAATCTTTAGTTTCTAACACAAATATCTTTGTAGATTAATAAAATTATACTAAATGTTTCCTCAACAAAAGTAATCATAAGCTCAGAATGGAATGTGAAATGAGTTGAAAAAATTATATTGCTATATAATTTTCCATTTCAAAAATATTTTAGGAAAGAAGAGTTGAGGATAGAATTTTAGAAGTACAAATGCAATTTTTTTGAACCATGAACGAATAGAGAAAAATCCCCTTGAATCTGAACCAGCTATGTGAACATGTTGCATGTAGAATGTATTATTTTATTAGCCTTCTCCTTAGAAGTTGGCAGATGGGTAGCAGCAACATAAAACTGTCACTTGGTGGAGCTAGAATACTATGTAATTCCAATATTTTCTTTTTAGCAGATTTCTTGAGGAAAATGATTTAGTGGCAAATTTTAAGACTGATATCCTAATTACCTAATATTAAAGTTCTTAACCTGTGGGGAATCCGTTTTTATATATTTTTTTATTTTGCCCAAATAGAGGCAAATCCCAAACTTATTGGGAAAAAAGTTCTTTTGCTAATTCCACTTAAAAAACTACAATATTTTCATTATGCTGAAATCAATACCATACATCCCCCCCAATCACACTTTGCCCTAGGTGTTAATTAAAGGAGTCTGTGATCTACTAAACCAGTGACATTTAGTACATTTTATGTGGCACTTAATAGCCCACAATTATTTCACTTGCCATGTCAGTTGCTGTTAAATTGTAATGGGCTTTTAGGTAGCTTATGATGTCCAGAACAAAATACTTAATAGATTACATACAAGTGTTTGTTGATGGATACTAACCTGTGGAATTCTCTGGGCAGGTTGAGAAACTTTATAGACACTTCAAATACTGATGGAAACCTCTGAGATGAAATTTTAGGGTGACCATTGAAGTCTACTATAGACTTGGGCTATCTTTCCCTGGAATGAATTTAATTCTTTCGGAAAATTCTAAATCGGAGCGTTTCTTATTTTGATATTTTCAAAATTGAAAAACTGAAGAAATATAGTTTAATGCTTTTATTAAGGTTACATCTTGCCAACCTTTTCTGTCAGGTAGTGGGTATATTCCAAAAAGATTAATTCTAAAATTAGATTAATATCTTTCATACTTAAGAGGTCTTACGTATGATAGAATCATTGTGTATCTTGACTATGTGAATGGAATGATTAAATTTATATAGATATGGACAATTACATTGACATGTGAGAAAGAATAAGTGAGGAATTTTTTAAGTTTTCTTTTATCCCCCTCTACTCAAAGCCTATTTTTAAAGTTTTCTTAATTTGGCTTGGTTCTGATACTCTTATACTTTTATTTTTTCACAGAAGACTTTTTTTTTTGTAGTGAGGAAGACTTTATTTTACCCCAGAGGAGGCTCTGGGAGAAGTATGAAATGGGATAATCAGCCTTCTATAAAAATTATGATTAGGATGGATCCACTTTTATGGGACTTGACCTTGAAATCTATGCAATTTGTGGTTCTTTTATATAAAAGAATACAAAATTACAAATGAAAAATTAGGTAGAAAAGTCCACATATATTTAAAATTAGAAAAAAGTAACCAACTGGAAATTTAGAAAAGCTGGAAAAAACTTCTCAAACATCAAAAGGTCTAGAGAAATTATATTTTTATTAATTAACTGCCAACACATTTGTATGATTATTTTCTATAGACTAACTTCTGGCTCCAGACAATTACAATCTCATTTTCACAACTACTCATATAATTACAGTTTTGAACACTAAAGTCACGTTCATATCATGATGTGAATCTGTCACCTTTGCAAAACAGTGCTGGATAAAATTCATCACAGTGGGCAGTAGAAGTATTCTTGGAGTTCATTTCTATATCAGGAGAGGCAGCAATAATGTAACTATCCAGGGAAGTGGCTGACAACCACATAAATAACTCCCACTACACTCAAGTTAACTATATCTCCACTTAATATTCCAGGTCCTTGAAGGGGCCTATGTAAATCGGGGTCCCTTAAAAATGCAATTGATTAGTGCCTATGCTGATGAGGGTCCCTGAAAAAATGCAATTGATTAGTGCCTTAGTAATTCGACCTTTTAAAAATCTGTCTATTAATAATGTATGTCAATTGGTTAAAATTATCATTTTTTAGGGTGATTAAAAATTTGTAAACTACCAACATGTATGACATTTACAAATAAAGGGATAGTAAATTTGAGTAAAAATGTTTTTTTTGAGTAAAAAACTGGTAAACCCACTATAAATTGCAAATCTCATAAGTCAAAAAAGCAACCCATCTAACCTATTGAGCATCGTAGCTTAGCCTAGCTTACCTAAAAAAAACCCAAAAGTCTTAAAAATATTTGCCATATAGACAGGGAGGACATAAACAGGGATATTATTTTAAGACATTGTTTTCTAAGTGTAATCTGTTAGATTTTAGTAAAGAATGCTGAAGAAGCAAGCCATTAATTCTTCAAAATGTTTACAAAATTGATACAATTTTTTTCTTATTCACTGTCATCCCATATACCATCAAAAAATCCTGTTTTTAGAGATTTAGCTTAAAATGTGTAGATGCTTTTCTATTATTTAATTTGTATTTTTAATCTTTCAAAAAATGTGCAACTTTAGCAGTAATATCATTGGATCATTGGTTATTTATTTCATGAAACATATGCATGTTTCATTATTTTTCATTATTGAAAAACTTCCACTTTTAGAGTTCAGACAAAAAAATCAAAACCCAAAGCAACACTGTGTTGTATCAGATATGAACCTGTGTGTTTGTTTGAGTCAAGGAAATCTCTTGACACCTTAATATAATAGAACCCTGTGCATGCCCTTGAATGGTAAAGTTATAGTAATAGCAATAGACAACTTTTATAAAGTGTTTGCTATGAGCCATTTAGCTAAGTGCTTTATATACATTCCTTATTTAATTTTTAAAACAGTTCTATAAGGAAGGTGCATTATATGGATGAATATACTGAGGCTTGGGGAATTTAATTGACAAACCTAGATCCATGCAGTTTATAAGTAACAGGCATGGTATCTGAATATAGATTTATTTTCACTATCGTGCAATAGTGTCACAGAAGTAGTCATCCGTGAAGCATGGCAAAAAGGTTCACAACTTGTGATCAGCAACTGAGTGATTACAACTTTGAAAAGGGAGAAACCCTAAATTTAGCACAGAGTATATAGCACAGGAAAAGATACTAGAAGTCCATGTATGAGAGTCAAACTATGTGAATTGTATCCTGGCTCCATTGTTTATTCACTGATTGACTTTTGGAAAGTTATATAATCCTTCTGTGACTCAGTTTCCCCTTCTATCAAAAGAGGATAATACTAATAAGGTGTGCGGATTATAATGAAGTAATACAAAACATTTAAACCAGTGCCTGGAATAGTAAACCCTCAAATTGCATGTCATTATTGTCTATTAACATTTATGCTTATTTGTCCATTGAAATAGAGTATGTGGCATGTGCAAAGCTAAATAAACACATAAATAAGCTAAATATTTTATTGTCTTCTAGTTCTCATCTTAGTTTCTGATACATATTTTATTTGGTTAAAGATCCTCTAGGCATATTGGTGAATGTATTCATAGAAATATTATAATATCAATAAAAATGTATTCTAGTTTCAAAAAGTGAAATTACTTCCCAAGAAGATAAACTTTTAAAAGTTTGTACCATATTTATATTTTACGTTGATTTAAAGGATATTGCCACTATGTGAAAAAATTTCCAGTATAGAACATTTATGTTCTTGTAAATGTTATGACTTTTCAAAATTTAATCTACTATTCATGTTATAAAATTATTAATATTATGTAGCTCAGCAGAAATAGTAATGTAACATTGCATCTCTGCTCCTGATGCTCTTAAATAAACACATTTTCCATTTTTTATTCAATTTCACTGCAAATAGCTATAGTGAAAACATTGCCACCAGGTACGTTTTTATTTTAGGATAAAGGGAAATAGCACCTGAAGAGTCTCAGAAGTGAGAAACAAAATAGAAATTATATAGTATGTGGAAAAACCATAAAAGATTCTGATGTCTACGAATAAACATATGTCCCAAAGGAATAAATGTTAATTGCTTTAATTAGATTATAATTGCTCATGAGCATGAGCTCTTGCATGAGATAAAACACCTGACAATGCATTACAACTGAGCTTTTCTGTCAGCAGCATAGAATGGATTAATGTAAATGCCATTTCAAGGCTGGGTATTTCCTAAATTTAAACTAAGCCCTTCATCATGCCAACGTGATGGAAAGATACTCATATTTAGGTCAAGTTTTATTTGATCTTGACAGTTGCACATCATATTGAGGGTTAGACAGGACTATCTATAGAAGACTCCGGAATGTTATCTCTACTAACATTTCTTACTTCACAAATGGTATAAAAATAACCAAATAAGAATATTTTTAGTTTCTTTTTTACCTCTTAAAAAAATTTTCTGGAGGAACTTTCTGGTTATAATCTGGTTTGGGATTAGATTTAAGAATATTCTTCTATTTGTTGGGCACAGATTTGGATCCATATTTTTTCCATTAATCACTCTTGGTCCAGTGGACTCTGTTAAGAATGGATGCATTTTGCAGTTTCTGTCAGTATTGTATCGACTCAATTAATGATAGGCTAAAATGTCCACATTAGTCAAGGATTTCTAGCCTTTAGAAAAACAGGCAATATTAATTGACATGCTATTGTAAGAACTTAAGTAGTTCTCTAAGATTTCTTAATTTATCTTGTTTCTTTCTTTTCTTTTCTTTTTAAGACACAGTCTTGCTTTGTTGCCCTGGATAGAGGGTAGTGGTATCATCACAGGTCTCTGCAATCTCAAAATCTTGGGCTTAAGTGATCATCCTGCCTCAGTCTCCTGAGTAGCTGGGACTACAGGTGCATGCTGCTATACTTGGCTAAGTTTTCTATTTTTTATAGAGATAAGGTCTCACTCTTGTTCAGGCTGGTCTTGAATGTATTTTTTTTTTTTTTTGAGACAGAGTCTTACTATGACCTCCTTGGTAGAGTGCCATAGTATCATAGCTCACAGTAACCTCAGACTCTTGAGCTTAAGTGATTCTCTTGCCTGAGCCTCCCAAGTAGTTGGGACTACAGATGGCTGAATTTTTTTTGTTGTAGTTGTCATTGTTGTTTGGCAGGCCCGGACCAGGTTCGAACCTGCCAGCCTCAGTGTATGTGGGTGGCACCCTAGCTGCTGAGCTACAGGCACTGAGCCTGGTCTCAAACTCTTGACCTCAAGTAATCCTACCTTGGCTTCATGGAGTTCTAGGATTAGAGGTGTGAGCGACTGACTATGCCTTGTCTATCTTGTTTTTGAACTCAATGGTGGCAAATATGTTCCTTATAGAGCTTTCATGGATTGTGATGTTTTTAGATCCATCTAGTAGTCAAGGCCTAGTCTGACCAGCATGTATAATGCATCTTATTGAGGTTTTATAATGAGTCATCTGTCACTGGGCTCACCATACTTCACTGTATTGAGTCAGGTTTCCTGTGGTAATTTTCAGAGTCCATTAAGTTCTTCCAGCATCACAAATTCTTTCTTTGACATTAGCTAGGAAGGTAATATAGATCAATGAAGCAAGCAAGGGAAGACTGTAGCAAACTGGAGTCACATCCTCTCACTAGGGGGACAGCACATACTCAATCCACTGTAACCGGACTTTATGATTGGAAAGATGCTGGACATAAACTCTTTGACAGTTAAATGTTGATAACTAATTTAAAGAAAACCTTTGTAAACCAATTATGCCAATGCGGGCTACCCTTTTATGACATCTGTACAAGGAATTAAAAAAAATCTGTCAACCTTGACATGGTGGCTCAGACCTATAAAACCAGCACTTTGGAGGTCAAAGTAGGAAGATCACTTGAGGCTAGGAGATCAAGACCAGCTGGGCAATATGATGAGACCTTGTCTCTAAAAAAAAAAAAAAAAAAAAAAAAATATAAAATAATGTAACATGCCCATAGTGCCAGCTACTTTGGAGTCTGAAGTAGGATTGCTTTGAGCCTAGGAGTCTGAGGGTGCAGTGAAATATGAGGACATCACTGCACTCCAGCCTAGGTGACAGTGAAAGACCCTGTCTCTAAAAAAATCCTTTAAATATTTTAAAAAGCTGGCCAATCTATATTTATTATATTCTTTTCCATACTACATAGCAAATGCTGGAATGCATATGAGAAAAAGCTATCCAACCAACATAATGGTCTAGCATCATTTTCTACCATTCATTTTTACTTCCAGGTATTTTCTAAAATACATGTGGTTATAGTTTAGCTATATATTTTTAAAATAATAGTAAAATATAGCAGTGATAATGTGCCACATTTGAGAGGAAAGAGAAATGAGAAATTTAACCCCACTGGTGAGTATCTGGCTCTCTATTTATTTAAATCTTTGGGCATCCATATTGCTGGGCAGATAAGGAATACATGGGGGAGGGGTTGATTTAATAGCATAGAGTGCCAATTCTGCCTCTTACTGCTGGTGCCCTTTGGCAAAAAAAAAAAAAAAAAAAAAAAATCATTCTGTGCTCTAGTGTCTTGTTTTGAAAAGCCACTCAAAATGAAGATACTTTGCAAATATAAAATGACAGCTGAAAGCTTTTAAATTGTAGAGCATTTAGTGTTGGACAAACCAATTTTCTGTTTCCTGAAACAAATTTTATATGCACCTAATACTATATACAGATGTATGTATTTCCATATAGATGTATGTATACACTGAAAGGGAAACATATGTGCATAATAGATGTAAAAATCTATATTTGGAATGAAATTCCCACATTATCATACCATTGATAACTAGTGTAGACTTAAGTGTACAAAAAAGAAAAGATTATGGAGGTCACAGTGAAGCACAAAGTTGAAAACGAATCAGCAAACAATGGAATTAAATGAATAAAATTAGGATAAAAGTGGAAGATACTGACCAATTGTTAGAAATATTTTAATAATTTCTAGTATTAAAGGGTAAACTGTTCATCAAAAGCAATAATCTCTCTTTAAATCAATAATATATGCCTATAACTTATGGATTGATATTAATTTCATAACATGTGACTTTAGAATAAAGTTTTCTTTTCTCACTTCCTGTGAAACCAAATAGAAATCAAACCTAAGGCCTTACCTGATTAGGTTGGCAGTGGATGGGTATAGTATTTAAGGCTTTGGCCTGACAGTTTTGAATCCTAGTTCCATCTCTTAGGAGGTATGCACCATTAGGAAAATATTTCACTTTTCCAAACCTTAGTTTTCTTATCCATAACTGGAGACAATAATAATATTTACATCATAGGGTCATTATGATATTTACAGAAAACTGTCTGTTTCTATGCTTTCAAGAGTATGAACAAATAGCAATCATATAGTAAGTGATGACTGCAATTATGCTTACAAAATGAGAGTCCAGCCATCCAGATCCCTCTATGAAGTATGATGGAAAAAAATTGATCTTAATTAATTCCCTCAGTAAGCACTTATTTTTAGGATTAAGGCAAAGAGCTGATAAATTGTTAGAAAACAATATCAAAGGAATGTGTTTTATTTAGTTAGAAAAAAGAAAGCCTGATATGTGTCCTAATATTTTCAGTAATATGAAAAATGACATGACATTAGGTCATATGAGGAGAGACATGAAACGATGTTGAAACCCAATGTGATACACTGAAATAAATTGATGTGATAGTTTTGCAAATCTCTCTGCAGAATGTGTGGTTTATCTTTCTTAGGTGGATTGTAAACATTGAGGGGTAGAATTGTCATCCTTGAGGTCAGTAATTCCACCAATATTTTATTTTTGTCAATGGTAAAATTTAATAAATGTATTAAATATAGAATTTGAATAAGCATAGAAAGATACACTATTGAAGAATAATAACTGATTAAAAATAACAATTAGGTGTGGCACTTTATACATGAAATAATGTACATAATTCTTGAACTCCTACACAGTTGTAAATTTTAATCTTTATGGAAAGATAACATGGAAACACAGGGCATTTGGCAGTAGCATGGTTAATAAGCTCACAGTGCATGGTTTGTGTAACTAAATGCTTTTAATTTGGGATTTAAAAAGTAGTCATTGAGACAAAGATCAAAAGTTTTTCTTTCTTTTTTTTTTTTTTTTTGAGACGGAGCCTCAAGCTATCCCCCTGGGTAGAGTGCCATGGCATCATAGCTCATAGCAACCTCCAACTCCTGGGCTCAAGCGA
>CAUYQV010115115.1:0-22463 GCA_963574575.1 Galagoides demidoff
CTCCAACTCCTGGGCTTAGGCGATTCTTCTGCCTCAGCCTCCCAAGTAGCTGGGACTATAAGCGCCCGCCACAACGCCTGGCTAATGGAGTTGGTATTGACCTATTTCATAGTTAGAACTATTTTCATAGGTAATATTGTGGATATTTATTCCATAAGTTTAGCTAACCTATTGAACTGTGTGTCATCTGACAGATAAATATGAATTTTTAAAAAATATTTCTATCCAATTCCTAAGGATCTTTCATAAGTTGGGGCCAGGAAAAAAAAAAAAAAAACCTTAAAGATCTGTTCCTAGACAACTTTTTTCCAGGTTGACTGACACTCTGTCACTAATCCTGCTTTAGCAAATGAATGAATCAGGTGTGAATTTATTTAATTACTCTGTCATCCTCCAATGTCTCTCAGTTATGTGCAGAAGGAGAGCTGTGAGAGCTTTTTCTCAAATGCTTCCATGTCTATGATCAATAGAGAAACCTCAAGCAAAAAAGGACATGTTAGTAAATTTATGCTGGTTTCTAGGGATCAATGTAATCTTTTCCCTGGACTCTTAAGTCACTTATATGTTGATAATTCAGAAATATTGCAAGGGTATATTTCATACATCGAAAATGTCAGGAATTCAACTTTTTCAGCATCTATACAGACATATATATATATGTCTCTGGTCTTCTGGAACCTATGCTACTCGCCAAGTTCACTCAACCATCACTGGCAGTGGCTCAGAGATGGTATCTGCTAAATCCTTCAACATCCTGAGATAAAATCTAATGTGCCCAAGAATTGTGAACTCATTCAAATCACCTGAGTGCTCTTTGACAGTTTTCATTCTGAAAACACCCTTTTCATTCTGAACATCATTCTCTTTGACGGAGAATTAAAAGCAACAAAGTTGTGTACACATCACGTATGCATGCCAGCCTTCCCTCAGCAATAGTCTGTCTCTATTCTTCTAGCTCAACATACAACTAAAAAGCAAAATAAACAAAACTACTATTCTTAAAATACAAATGATGTATCATCTAGGCTCTATAAAAAGTTCAGCCTACCCAGGAAGGAAAGTAAGTGAACACAAAAGGAAAATGTTATTTCATAGGGAACTGTGGAGACACACCTTTCAGTGACAGAAAGCCATGCTGGAGAGGTTGCAGGAAAATGGGCATATGGATATATATGCCAATAATGTAATTATATATTTAGAAAGCAAATATGTAAGATGTTTGTGCTCTTTGTTCCAGAAACCCTGCACTTGAATATTTACCTGAAAGAAAAGGAGGTCAAAGTATACAAAGAAAGGAAGTACAGGAATATCATAGTCGCCCCAGACTAGATGCCATCTAAATATCCAACAGTGGAAATGGTTCAGTAAACAATGAAACACCAATTGTGATAGGTTGAATAATGTTCCTCTCAAAGATGTCGACATCCTAGTCCCCTAAATCTGTGAATATACCACTTTATGTGGTAAAAGCAATCTTGTAGAGATGATTAAATTTAAGGATCTCAAGATGAGGAAGATTATCCTTGGTTATCCAAATGGGCCCAATGTAATCACAGGGGTCTGTATAAGGAGACAGGAGAGTGAGAGTCAGAGGAGGTGATGGGAAGACAGAAGCTGAGTTGGGTGGAGGTGGTGGTGACAGTTGAAGATCCTACTGACTTTAAAGGGACCATAAATCAAGGAATGAGGTGGCTTCTAAAAGCTTGAAACTGCAAGAATGTGGACTCTCTTTTAGAGCCTCCAGAAGAAATCCAGCCCTGCTGACTCTTGATCTTAGCATTTCTGACCTCTGGAACTATAGGGTAATAAATTTGTATCTTTATAAGCCACTACATTTGTGGTATGTTTCTATAGCAGCATAGGACAGCACAAACAATTAGGCAGCCACTAAATGTCATGAACCTGAGGATTACAGAGCAAGAGAAGAAAAATATTAAAACATGTAATTGACAAAATTGTATGTACACAATTACTATCATGTAGGGCCGGGTTCAGTGGCTCATGCCTGTAATCCTAGCACTCTAAAAGGCTGAGATGTTTGGATGGCTGGAGGTCAGGAGTTCATGACCAGCCTGAGCAAGAGTGAGACTCCATCTCTAAAAACTAGCTAGGTGCTGTGGTGGGGACCTATAGTCCCAGCTACTCAGGAGGATCACTAGAGCCCAGGAGATGGAAGTTGCTGCGAGCTATGATGCCACAGCACTCTACCCAGGGCAACATAGTGAGATATTGTCTCAAAAACAAACAAACAACAACAACAAAAAAAGTTACTACCATGTAGCATACAAGTAGATAAAGATTATTAGATTAAGATTTATATATACTAATAGATTAAAAGACTTCTTAACTGGTCTCTCTGTTTCTGCAATATCCATCATGGCCAGGGTGGTGCCTTCTAAATGTAAAATCAAATTACTTTCTTCCTCTGCTCAAAAGTCTCCTATGGTTCCTGTCTCCTCCAAGAAAAGGCCCAAGTCCTGACAATGACCTATATAGCCCAGGTCCAGACAGTGCATAGCTCCAGGGACAACCACACATACGTGCTTCAAATGAATGGTATCTTGGAAGTGTGCAGTACACCAACTGCCCACATGTGCATGTCTGTCCTCACTCACCCCACCTCTCTACCTTCCTGACCCCTCCCTCCAGCCTCACTGACTGATTTGCTATTCCTGCAATGTTCTAAGCATGCTTCCTGCATCCACCTTTTTGTACCCTCTGTTCCCTCTGCCTGAAATACTACTCTTTCTAGAGGTATCTGTATGGCTCACTTCCTTCTGGTCTCTGCTCAAATGTCATCTTATCAATAACACTTTCCTTGGCCACCTTACAGAAGTAACAATCCTATCACTCAATCCCAGAATTCTCTACCTCCCTGATCCTGCTCGACTTCTCTCCATAGCACATATCTGTCATATTAAAAACATCTTATTTTTTACCCATCTCTCTGAATGAGAATAGAAACTCCATGAGAACACAGATTTTTGGAAGCTTTGTTCAAAGCTGCATCCTCAGCTCTGATGCATCCTCAGAGCTTAAATGAACCTACATACTGGCCATTAAAACTCGTAGAGTGGGCAAAGGAAAATTTGTTGAGTAAAAAATGAAAATCAGAGGTGATTTCAGAGAAGTGAAAAGAGCACCCATTTTAATAAGAGTTGGTTTATAGGTAAACCAAATAATGAAATTGCCTTAACAAACCTGCAGTTAAGTGACTTTTCAGAAAGTTAGTGTGATCTTAAGTCCTTTCTTAATCATCTGTGCTTGGCTACTCTGAACCGAATGGGTTCCCAAAGGGGTCTCTCTCTCTCTCTCTCTCATGAAGTTTCATCGTGTCTATATGATGAAGATTTCATTTTTTCAGAAATTCTCATTCCTTCTAGGTCACATATCCCTTAAAAGCTGTGATATCTGATTTATTCTCATTGAAATGTTTTTAAATCTGCTCTTTTAAAGCTCTGATAACATGTCTTATGACCAGGGATTTTCCTTCATAGTTACAAATTTTAGCAGGTTTGAGACAGGAAATAGAGTCTCTTTTAGTGCCAGAAAGTATGAAGTTGCTAAAAAACCAAGTAAACAAACCAATCTCCCAAATGACCAGGATATGTCAAGGGATACAAAAGCCAAATGCAAAAGGCCAAAAAGGAGCTAAAATTGGAACAATCTGAGTAAGAAAATAATGTGGTACTGGGTTACAACTAAAGTAAAATAAATCAGTCCATAGAAATACAAATAAATGATTTAACAAATACACAAATTTCTGGTCTGGCGCAGTGGCTCATGCCTGTAATCCTAACATTCTGGGAGGCCGAGGTGGGACGATTGCTTGAGCTCAGGAGTTCAAGACCAGACTGAGCAAGAGCAAGACTCATCTCTACCAAAAACAGAAGAAGCTAGCTGGGCATGGTGGTGCATACTGTGCACACCTGTGGTCTCAGCTACTCAGGAGGCTGAGGCAGGAGGATTGCTTGAGCCCAAGAGTTTGAGGTTGCCATGAGCTATAATGACAGAGTATTATCTGCAACTCTAGATAGAGTATGAGAGCAAGAATGTCTAAAAAAAGGAACAGACACATTTCTGGCAGAAGAGTTCCACATAATTTTTATAGATACTTTATCCCATATGAGACTATAACCCCCTACTCCTTAACTGTGAGCTGCAAGTAGTGACTTTCTTCCAAAGATTATACGACAGAAAGGGAAGGAAATAAAAAGCCTAACTTTACAACACAGGAACCTGACAAACATCCAGGTAAACAAGATCAGCATCCACCATGGTAAGTCATATTTAAACAGCATTACCCTTTTTAATGATTGATGAGGATGACATTTTCTTCCCCTCATCAGTCTAATCTAACCTAATGATGAGGAAAAGAACCAGGAAAATCCCAATAGAGGGACCGTCGACAAAACGCCAAACAGTAACTCTCAAAATGGTCAAGGTCATGAAAACCAAGGAAAATCTGAGAAGCTGTCACAACCAAGAAGAGCATAAGGAAACACCACAACTAAATGTAATGTGGCATTCCAGATAGATCTCAAAACAAAAACGAAGGGACGTTAGGGGAAAACAGTCAATAGATCAAAGTACAGACTTTAATTAACAATAATGTATCATGAATTGGGACAAATGGCCCAAGACAGGGGACCCCCTAAGATCAAGTTAGGGGAAAACTGAGTATGGGGTATACAAGAGTTCTCTCTGCACCATATATTAATAGTTTTTTAACATCTAAAGATGGCCTCAAAAATTTTATTAAAAATTTTTTCAAGAGATCGTGACTATGTCTTCAAAGCCTCCACCGCCTTCCACGTCATAGGGTATTCCTCCTTAACGGCCAGTGTTAAATCCAATATGGCAACTTCTTTATTGTATTCTGAGAAATGACAAAAATAGGACAAAAAGAATTGTTTTTTTTTTTTTTTTTAGCCCAATAACCTCGCCAGCAGAAGTGGATATGGTGCTCCACTGCCTTTTTCAGTTTTGCAGTATGTACAGTATCAACAAGACATTGCCCTTAGCTTCCATCTGTTTGGCTGGCAGAAGGTTCCCACAACAATCAGACTGATGGGCTGTTTTGTTTTTTTTTTCTTCTTCTTCTTTCAACCTCACCAAATGTTCTGCAGAAAATTTCTTTTATTAGATTGAAGATTCACAGATAGGCATGTCCTTCTCTTTTCGTCAATCTTGTTTCTCTCCTTCTCTTCTCTAGACTGGAGGGATCTCCCCATCCCTGTGAGTCTCAAGACCACCTGAGCAGGAAGCCCAGGGAAGCAGATGTCAGTCACCACATTAAAGGGGGAAAAGTATAAAGGAGGAGGATCTTCTATGTCCTGTTCCTCTTATTATATTTTGGATTCATCTGCCTGCTACCAGCAGTCCTCATTGGCCAAGTACTTAACCAAGCAGTCAAGACAGGTTGGATGTACCTTTGAGTCTTTGTTTTTGTTGTTCTTCCCCTTCCACTGAGGACATCTTTCCCTTAATGCTGTTTATTCTAGCTTCATTAACTCTGTGCGCCTCCCACATAGGTGTGACCCTCCCCTTCTCTGACCCGTAATAAACCCCATCTCACCCAGGTTGCATTCCCAGCACCCAAGTTGGCTCTGTCTCATTAGCATATCTCCTCAACTACACTGTAAACTCCTTAATGAGGTGAACTTCAACTACATTTCCACGTACACTTTGTGCCATGATCAAATTGTCTAATAAACATTAGCAAATATTTGAACATTTGCCATTGAGTGTTTACAACAACTCAATGTTGTAATAGGAACATAATTATCCCCATTTTACAGCTGAAAATGCTGCAGACTAAAGTAGTTGAGTGACTTTTCTGGGGTAGCACGGAAGATGCAGAGCCACATTCCACTGCCTCCTAATACTGACTGGTTAAATGATCTCTTAGAGTGTCTAGGTATTTCACTAAGTAGTGATCTCTGAAGGAAAGTGAAGAACCCTTGTTCTGTTACTCCGAACTGAATGAGAAATTTTTTTTCCAATTGTTCCCCGCAAAACCTAAACGTCAACACAGTTTGTGTATGGTTATGGACAACAGGACTCAAGGAAGAGAGCAGCTTTAAAAATTCTGTAGGAAGCACTGTGGTTGGCCATCTTTCTTCACGCTGCTTCACACATCAACCGGTTAGAAAGACTGGTGGACACAAAATGAACAAACAGAGAAAAACAAAATACGCAAGTCTGTATGGTTTGGATGACACCACAGGCTGGCTCCCACGCTCTGATGTGACTAGGCAGAAACAAACCAGCATGCTACGTGGGGATACAGGGAGCGGCAAGCTTCTCTCCAGCACCCCACCTTCACTGGAAATTCCGTGACTGGATGGTCTGTTTCTTAGAGGATTTCTAAAAATAAGTTAGCACCTGCTCAATTACATGAGTACCTGAGTATTTACAATCACCCTGTGGCCCACCCCTAAACTAAATAACTTTCTCTTCTATTATGAGAAAGAATGGGTGAAGAATCAAAACTGATACAAGCCACATCATCATCAGATTTTGAGCTTTTAAATGATGCCTACCACTGGGCCAGCAATCAACTGGAATGCCTACTCTGTCCAACCAAGAATTACCCAGCTCTGCCTAAGAGCAGACAGACCTTTCTACTCTGCTGTGTTCTTGCTACATCTCTCATGCCACCCGCTACATAACTCTGAGCTCCTCAGAAAGACCAGGCCCAAGAAAAACACTGGCCTTCCAACATCTGTTAGATGTGTCAATTCGTTTTCTTTCTAGTCCCACTAGCTTCTATTTACCAGACCCAGGAGTCTGGTTTAGCTATCAGACTTGAGACCATGGCCTCCTCCTTTTCACAAAGAGTAGGTGACCGTAGTTCTGAGTTCCCAAAGAGATGGATGAAGGCTCTAAAATATACCACAACAGATACTTGATGCTGGCAGAGTGTAAGTTAGAAAGAGTAAGCAAATGAAATTCCTTTGAATTTCAAATATGCCAAATATCAAACAAATATGCTTGACCAGCATGATAAAACAAAAAAGGTGATCTAGCAGTCAGCAAGACTTTAGGGTAAAGGGAATTTCCTTTGACAATGTTTTATTTACTGAAAAATAAACACTGATGGCTCGGCGCCTGTGGCTCAATCGGCTAAGGCGCCGGCCACGTACACCTAAGGTGGCGGGTTCGAATCCTCAGCCTGGCCCTCCAAACAACAATGATGGCTGCAACCAAAAAATGGCCGGGCGTTGTGGCGGATGCCTGTGGTCCCAGCTACTCAGGAGGCGGAGGCAGGAGACTCGCTTGAGCCCAGGAGTTGGAGGTTGCTGTGAGCTGTGATCCCATGGCACTCTACCCAGGGGGATAGCTTGAGGCTCCGTCTCAAAAAAAAAAAAAAAAAAAGAAAAATAAACACTGAGACCCTTCTTCCTTCAAAGAGTTTACAATCCAACGGGGAAGTTAAAGACACGCCTGCAAATAACTGAAAATACACATTGAAAGGTGGTTAAGTCCCATAGAAGAGTTAAAAATAAAACGCTTATCTCCTCCACCATTCTATTTATTCCAGAATTGCGAGAAGGCCTTCAAGAGCTGCTGACTAGCAAACCTAGCTTGGGACTACTTCACAGGAGCCCCAACAAAGGCACTGCCGGAGAGGATCCCGAATCCCTGGAAGACAGAGACCAGCCGGCAGGAGCTGAAAGCATCTCCACTGCTTCCTACACTTCCTTCCACCCACGCTGCAAAAGGGTTGCAGCTTGCTTGTTATGAAATACTTCCTGAGATACAGTGAACAAGAGGCAATTTTAAAAAACAAAGAGCATAAGTCTAACATTTTACCACTTTGAAAGTGCAATTTCATAGTGATGCATTTGCCCTGTGCACTAACCTGCCTTCAAATTTGGTACCATCACATTTTCCAACCTCAGAGGTTTAATTTGGAACCCTAAGGCCATCTTTCACTCTAACTCCAGCTACTTTCAGCACTTTCGCCGCCTTTCTTTTAATTGCATTATCTTCCCCTCATTAAGTGTTTGCCTGACTCCTCCATCTATTGCAAATTCCTTGAGGACAAGGATTACGTATTTGTTTTTGCAATTGCTTCTGCATCTGCCCCCTCACTCTGAATGTTAGCCCCCTTTGTCCTTGCCACCTTACAAAATGCTTTGCACATACAAAATGAAAGGAAATAGCATTTTCTTAGCTCTTACTACCCATATTCTTTTATTTCAGTAACCCTCTCAATAATCTATTAGCTTCCTTTTAGAGGCTGTTCTTAGTTGGGAAGGCAAAGGAGTCAGATCATCTTTGATCCTGTCCAGTGTACACGATGCGATGCCAGCTTTACCTCTTCTCACTTTCCCCCACAACCCACACACATCCTATGGAGACATCAGGGAGATCAGAAACCATATTGTGCAAGAGACATGCATACTGATGTTAACATGAAGAGACTGATACCAAGAGTTTAACAACCTTGAAGATTTTAAAGCTGCACTTGAACATGACACATGACCTTCACAACCAAATTATCACATATACTGAAAAGGACCCATAGATTTGTGCTGAAGGTAACTATCCTTGACAATGGGATTTTGTAAGTCATATCTGTTGCCTTGTTAATGATTGAAAGATCCTTAAGGAGGAGGAGATTTCAACCCAGACTTCAAGAAAACTAGTGGCCTGTCTAGCCCATTTCAGGGTAATTCTTTCTTATGAAAAGAGGAGATATATTGGAACACTATCTTCAAAATTCTAAACTGAAATTGATTGTGAAATCCACTAATTCTTTCCCTGTTTGCATACTAGTTGATCCGTATTTGTACTTATCACATAACTAAAGGCTACCCACCCATTTTTTTTAGAACTGAATAAATTCTTTGGAATTTATTGTCCTGATACAATACAATCTGGTGTGACAAGCTCAAGGGTTTTATTTCTCAACATAGTCCAGGTCAAATTCCATCCCAATCACTCCTATGGGCTTACTGAAATTCTCTGCTTTCCTGGAATTTAATTGCATGTGGTATTACTTCAAGTGTGGTATCTGTTAAGAATGGAGTAACTTGTTTTGGTAGAGAAAAGTTTTTAAAATGTTGTCATTGGATGTGAGGCTGTGATAACAGATCTAAAACTTTCTTTGAAGTAATTTTAAGGCAAAACTAAATCTCATCAAGTACTTTGGGGAACCTATGTTCGTTTCAATCAGTTTTGAGGAATATTTTTTCAATTGCCTTATTCTCACCTTAACTACACACTCACAGTGGCCGCGCACTGGCATCCTAGTTCCTGGCTGTTGGTATCGGCTGATCCAAATCTTTTTGACTTTGTGAATTATTTCTGTAATCTATGATATTTTTATTTAAGTGAATTAATTATATTCTTCATGTCATATTCATAGGCAGCCAAATATACAATAAGAAGGTAAACACAATCACAGAAGCAAAACATATATAAGCTCTCTATGCTTTTTTATCCTTGTCAGTGTACTTGAATGTAAAGAGTCATAATATTGTATCTATTTCTTTTCATTTAATTTTAAATAGCATACTTCATAGTGCTTTATCCACAAATACAGGTATAATAATATTCTATTGTTATGAGCTATTATACTTTAATCATTTCCCTAAATGTTAGATATTCGAATCATTTTTAGCCTTTCATTATTACAATTAACATTATTCTAACAAGATTTCTTTCTCCTTTGATTTTTTCCCCCCTGTAAAGAGAAACTACTAGATCAAAGGGTATGTTCAGTGAAATGGCTTTTGTCAAATATTGTGGGTAGCAAGTATACACTAATTTGAATGTTAATGATCCTCTACAAATATCCAGTCCCACATAGCCATAGCAACACTGTAATTTATCATTTCAATTTATTTCTTTAATCTCAGCTATTTTAGGTTATATTTCTTTTACCACGACTATGGATGATTAGTTTTGTACATGTTGGTCCTTTCTATGTATAAAAAATGACATTACCCAATCTTTGGCCATTTATCCAAATAACAAATAGTTGTTATATAATTCTGTATGTGCCTTATATTCTGAGTACTATCCTTTATGTATGTATAGAAACCAATATGTTCTCTATTTCTTTGCATTTTTAAAAAATCTGTTATATTGGATCTAATATTACTTTAATACAGTTGGACATGGTAAGAAATCATTTTCCTTTTTAATTTTGGATAAGTAAATTAGAGATTTTTGAAGCTCCTAGAAGTAAACCAAGACATATTTTATCCTAGATAACAGATATCAAGAATTTCCTCTTACTTACTCTTCAATAATCATTGATTTTAAAAAATATGTTTCTAATAAATGAATCCAAAAAGCTCTAATAATAATAAGAACATAAATATTTTTGCAATTACTATCTTATAACTGAGAAAGACAATTCTTTAAATGATAGTTGAGCATAATTCACATCATTAAACATAGGAAGTAATCAGTAACTATGCCATGAATCATCATTTCTATATAGCTACAGTTTAAATACTATCTCAGCCAATAAGTCATCTTTACGGAAAGGACATATCAGTGCAATGAATGCAAACACTTTCACTAGTTCATAGAAGAGGTGACTTCCCTACCTGCCTTGGCTCCAAGCACTCCCCTTTCCCTTACCTTTCCCAGCTTCGGCTATACTTGCCTCCTCCCAGTACCTCAAATATACCAATGAGCTCTGTTGCAGGGCTTTGCACTTAATTACTCCTTCTATCAGAAATACTCTCCCTGGTATCTTCACAGTTTGCATCCTTATGTAGGTCTTTGTTTGCTAAGAACTGAATGCTTATGTTCCTCCAAAATTCATATTTTGGATCCTTACCTTGCTGTGATAGTACTGAGAATTGGGATCTTTGAGAGGTCATTAGGTTATGGGGATGGAGCCCTCACCAATGAGATTAGTGACCACACTAAAGAGTCATACAGAGCTTTCTTCATCTCTCTCTGCTTTCTGCCATGTGAGAATACAACAAGAACACAACTGTACTGGCAAACCATAAAGACTGGATCGTTCAGCACCTTGATCATGCACTTCCCCATCTTCAGAATGAGAAATAAATGTTTGTTCTTTAAGCCATACAATCTATGCTGTTTTGTTACAGCAGCCAGACGCTCCAAGACAATGTTCATGGACCACCTCTTCAGAGAGGACTTCCCTGACCTTCCTTTTTAAAATAATACCTTCCCACCACCACTACTGTCTCTCTGTTTCTTATCCTGCTTGGTTGGACCCCATAACATTTTGTGTCAAATTATACATTTATTGTTCATTATTGTTGGTCTCCCCTCACTAAAAAGGAATAATCCTAGTACCTAGAACTGTGTTAACAGGCACCCAAATAGCTGGTGAACCGTGAATGAACTAAGGTTAAGTACCTTTTTAGGAGATGGCCTCAGAGAATAAGCCAAGTCATCTCAGCATCAAGAAGAACTCCCTGTGTGCTTTGTGGGGTGTGACATCCCAAATCCTTCCAAGAGATGCAACGTGGGGTCATAGTAGAGATGGCTTTGGAGTTGAACCTGCTGGCCATAGTAACCAACAGTGTGAGCTCAAAGAACATTAACATCTTTAGTTTCCCCATTTATAAAATGGTGATAATAATACCTGCCACATGGGTTTCTATGAATATTAAACAAGTTATTTGTGTTTACTGTATAGAAAGTACCCAGAATATACTAAGAACCCACTCAGTGTTAGAGACTCTCACCACCATCATTTCAGGGCCCTTCCTTTCTTTATACAGCTCTCCAATCAGAGACTATTTCCCTAGTCTTCCTTATTTTATTATATTCAGTTATGACCCTCAACTCACTTTAGTTACTTCATGCCCCTTTACTATTTATGTTCTAATTACCAATATACCGATGTTTTATTATCAAGGAAATGCATGTACAAGGCAATATGTCAATGATATAACTAGTAGAAGACTTCCTGAAAGCAACCAACTCTTGCTTTTCCTATCCCTGCTACCAGTTCCATTCTCCCAAGACAACTGTTCTTAAAATTTTTGGTTTTGGTCTCTTCGTAGTTATCTTCATAACTCTCGATAACATGATTAAATCTCTAGGTCTTGATTCCTATCAAGGACACTTCTCATACTCCTCCCAAAGTCTGATATCAGTTCATCACCTTTATAATGTTAAGTATTCAAGTCTTCATTTATATTTTTGCCAACTTCTATTTTGAAGTGAAACTGTCTTTATTCATAGACAACACTATTATTCATGTAAAATAAATTCTACATGTGCTACAAAAACCTTACTAGAATTAAGAGTTTAGAGTTTAGCACCTTACGACAAAAGTATAAGGATAGCAAATAAGCACCTGAGAAGATACTCACATGATTAGACATCAGAAAAAATGAGATTTAAAACTACTGGGAGTCACCAGGACCACCTATTAGAATGTATAAGTTGAAAGAGACTGATCATATCAACTACTTGTGAAAATGTGGAGCAACTAGAACTCCCATATGCCACTGATGAGAACGCAAGATGGCACAACAATTGGGGAATTTCACCAACCTTTAACTATTACATCTTACTTCGTCATTTTAGGAGATGAGGATATTAGCACCTCTACCATCTCCTCTCTGGAGAAGAGAGGAGGTTTTTTACCACCTCCTAGAAGGAAGTTTTTTACTTTGTTGAGGTTACTCAATTTGCAACATAGCCTGCAACCACTACCAAGTCTTCCATGCTTAGTCCACAGCCTGATTCTAAGGAAATAAAATAGAAACATATCTGTATGATTATGATTATGCCCCTATGCTCACTTCTAAGCTAAGTAAAGGATTAAGATTTCAGCCTCTTATTATGAATCCAACATCATGACTACAGATCTAATGGTGTGACATCTATGCCAATGCTGTTAAACTCTATGAGTTTCCCTCATTTTTGATCAGGTACTACCCACATCAATAACTCCAGCTGGATCCCTCTGCCATTTGGTACAGGTCATCAGACGGTAACTATTTCTAACTGAAGTTTGCATTAGCATTTGAGGAATGTCGAATTAAACTCAAACAAACTTAAAGATTCCACAGGTGATAAAAGTGTTTTCTAGATGACCTCTAGGAGCTTCTCATAGTATACCTAAATAGGCAGCACTCAAGCAACACTAATCATCTTTGTATGTATGACAGAGCACTCAGTAGGACATAGTAAGTTGACAACCATACTTCATACCAACTGGATGGAATACACAAAGGATTTATTTAATATTTGAAGCATTACATTCTAGATTGGAGTCCATCACATGAATTATTCACTATTCACCAGCATTCTTTTTCTTTGATAAACAGGCATGAGTTTTGTTTTCTTCAATAAACACCCACATCCAGGATTCACCTCTTTTTAATGATAAAAGCATGCTGCTCTCCTCCTCCATGCTGAGGGTGTGTTTAAGTTCAGCAGCTCTCGTTAGCCTTTAGTGAAGTGTCCCACTTACATCTTCTGCCTCAGGAATAAGAAAGGAGAATTCTTCTTTATGGGGATCCCTTGGTGCAGATCTGCTTACT
The DNA here is from genome assembly GCA_963574575.1 of Galagoides demidoff. Lineage (NCBI taxonomy): Eukaryota > Metazoa > Chordata > Mammalia > Primates > Galagidae > Galagoides > Galagoides demidoff. The sequence goes on from CAUYQV010115115.1 coordinate 13,506, forward strand.
TACAGGTTACAAAGGTAGTTGCCCTGAGCCTGAACTCTTTCTGTAATTCCTATGAAATAAATTCTCCAATGTGTGTGATACTTCTGTCATGAAGACCTGAAAGGTCATCATTTTATTTGGCCTTACAATGTACCTTTGAACTAGGTCAGGAGCCAATGTATAGATAGATTCTCATTTCACAGAGGAGGTAAAGAAAAATGCAGAAAAAGGGTCAAGTCACTTGACCAGAGGTCACCAAAGTATTATCAGAGAGGCCAGACGAGTCAGAATCCCTGCTTCTCAGACGAGCACTCTCACTGCATCCAAATTCAACTTGCACAAATGCTTGCAAATGCCATTTAAAAACATAGGAAGTTTGACTCAAGGAAACCAAAATATAAACTCTGCTCATAGACGAAGTCATAGTAGGTATAAGGGATCTGCCAAAAGACATATTCTGTTTCTCCAGAGTTTAACATAGTGAGAATGACAAATGACCAGAATTCTACACTGGATTTTATAGACCTTTTTGCTAATTTTTTTTTTTTAAGTAAGACATAGAACATTCAGTCACAAACACATTTTAAGCAAGCATTTTCAATTTAGGTTGAGATACATCAGTTGATATAAACCATTAGAGAACTTTGAGTTGTTCACCTTGTTTCTTCATAGTTCTAAAGGAAAATAAAAATAATCAATAAAGAGTAGTAGGCAAAAAAATCGAAAGTCTTTCCATGAAGACCTGGAACAAGACAGGAGGCCACTTTCACCACTTTCACTTGATCTTAGCCAAAAGGCCAGGAAGCGATGCACTTTCACCACTTTCATTAAATATAGTACTGAAAGTCCTAGCCACAGCAATCAGGCAACAGAAGGAAATAATGGGTATCCAAAGTGAAAAAGACGAAGTCAAGTTATCTTTGTTCACATAGGACACAATCTTGTATTTAGAAAAACCTAGACTCCACCAAAAAACTCTTAGAACTGACAAACAAATTCAATAAAGTTGCAGGATACAAAATCAACATACAAGAACCCATAGTGCTTCTTATAAGTTAACAGGAATGAATCTGACAAAGAAATCAAGAAAGCAGTCCCATTTACAATAGCTACAAAAATAAATTTAAACCTAGGACTAAATTTAAACAAGTGAACTATCTCTATGAGGAAAATGATACAACACCTGCGAAATACATTGAAGAGAACACAGGAAAAAAATGAAAAGATATCCCATGCTCATGGATTGTAAGAATTAATATTGTTAATATACCTGTGTACTTAAGACAGAGATTTTCAATCTCTGTGTGCTGTGAGAGGATCTTAGGTATGCTGCAAAAATTTTTAAAGATCATTAATTAATTTATTTTTAAAAGAAGTCCAAAGCACAGTCACTATATTGTATTTTTACTCTTTTTTTAATCAATGTAATTTAAGTATGCTATGGAAGTTTAACTGTAGGTTCAAGTGTGCTGTGAGATAAAAAAAAAAAAAGGCTGACAAACACTGACTTAAAGCAATCTACAGATTAAATGCAATCCCCATCAAAATATCCGGGTGGCTCCTATAGCTCAAGTGGCTAAGGAACCAGTCACATACACCAGAGCTGGCGGGTTTCAATCCAGCTCGGGCCTGCCAAACAATGACAACTACAACCAAAAAAAATAGCTGGGCGTTGTGGTGGGTGCCTATAGTCCCAGCTACTCGGGAGGCTGAGGCAAGACAATTGCTTAAGCCCAGGAATTTGAGGTTGCTGTGAGCTGTGACGCCAAGGCATTCTACCCAGGGCGATTGCTTGAGGTTTTGTCTCAAAAAAAAAAAAAAAAAACTGTGACATTCTTCACAGAAATAGAAAAAAAACAAACAAAAAAATAAAAATAAATTGCAAAAAAATTTTGTATGAAACCACAAAGACCACAAATAGCTAAAACAATCGTGAGCAAAAGCTGGAGACACTTTGATATCAAATAACACTAGAAGCTACTATAATCAAAATAGTATGGTATTGGTATCATAATAGACACATAGAAAAACGGAACAGAATAGAGAACACAGAAAGAAATCCATGCACTTACTGACAATTTGATTTTGATAAATGTTCCAACATCATACACTGGGGAAAGGACAGTCTCTTTAATAAATGGTGCTGGCAAAACTGGATATCCACATGCAGAATCAAACCAGATCCCCATCCTTCACCACACATAAAAACCAACTCAAAATGCATCAAAGATTTAAATGTTAAGACCCCAAATAGTGACACTACATAAAAAGAAAACATTGAGAGAACATTACAGGACACTGGCTTGGGTAAAAACTTTTTGAGTAAGTATAAGGAACAAACATAAAAAAGTGTAAGGAACAAAAGTAAAAAATAGACAAATGCTATTGCATCAAGATAAAATGCTTCTGCACAGCAAAGGAAATAACAAAGTAAAGATACAACCTACAGCATGGGAGAAAATATTTGAAAATTCTCCATTTGACAAAAGATTAATAACCAAATATACAAGGAACTCAACTTGATGGGTAAAAAGAATTTTTTTTTATTAAAAATGGGCAAACCCCCTTGATAGCTGTTTCTCAAGTGAAGACATATAAATGGAAAAAGGCATATGAAAAAATGTTCAATATTATTAACCAGGAAAACGTGATGGCCATTCCTCAATATTCTATGGGCTATATATGACAAACCTATAGCCAACATCATATTGAGTGGGGAAAAAATGAAAACACTCCCATTTAGAATGGAAACCAGACAAGGCTGCCCACTTTCACCACTTTCATTCAACACAGTGCTAGAAGTTCTCACCAGAGCAATCAGGCAAGACAAGGAAATCAAAGGGACCCAAATGGGGAAAGAAGAGATCAAACTATTGCTCTTTGTTGATGGTATAATCTTATGTCTAGAAAATCCCAAAGATTCAACCAAGAGACTCCTGAAACTGATAAACACATTCAGCAAAGTCCAAAATCAATGTACAAAAATCAGTGGCTTTCATATTTGCCAACAATAATCAAGCTAAGAATCAAATCAAAGAGATAATACCTTTCACAGTAGCAACAACAACAAAAAAATTAAACACTTAGGGATACACTTAACAAAGAAGGTAAAAAAAACCTCTAGGGTCTTACAAAAGGAGAATTACAAAACACTGAGGAAAGAAATTGCAGAGGATGTAAACAGATGAAAAAAAAATTTACCATGCTTGTGGATCAGTAGAATTAACATTGTTAAAATGACTATACTACCCAAGGTGATTTACAAACTCAATACAATCCCCATTAAAATACCACTGCCATTTTTTGCATATCTACATAAAATAGTTCTATGCTTTGTATGGAACCAGAAAAGACCCCAAATAGCCAATGCAATCTTATGTAATACGAACTTAGTGGGAGGAATCACTTTATCAGACTTCAACCTATACTACAAGGCTATAGTAATCAAAACAGCATAGTACTGGCACCAAAAAAAGACTTATAGATCACAACTGAAAAGCCAGAAACAAATCCTTGTATTCTCATCTAATTTTTGACAAAACAGATAAAAACATACACTGGAGAAGAGAATCCCTATTCAATAAATGGTGCTGGGAAAACCAGATAGCACATGTAAAGACTGAAACAGGATCTGCACCTCTCACGGCTCACAAACATTAATTCACAATGGATAACAGACTTAGACCTAAGGTATGAAACTGTAAGAATTGTGGAAGAAAATGTTGGAAAAACTCTTATAGATATCAGCCTAGGGAAAGAATTCATTAAGAGGGCTCCAAAAGCAATCACGGCAACAACAAAAATAAATAAATGGGACATGATCAAATTAAAAAGCTCCTGCATAGCTAAGGACACAATCAAAAGAGCAAATAGACAACTCACAGAATGGGAGAAAATATTCACATCTGATAAGGACTTATAACCAGTATCTACAAAGAACTCAGCAAATTAGCATGAAAACTTTTCAAATATAGTAGGGCTAACAAACTAATGAAAAAATGTTCAATGTCTCTAATCATTAGGGAAAGGCAAATAAAAACCACATTGAGATATGACCTAACTCCAGTGAGAATGGCTTAAACTAAAAAGTACCAAAACAAGAGATAGTGCAGATGTGGAGAGAAGGAACTCTCATTCACTGTTAGTGGAAAGTTGTATGGCGATACCTCAAAGAACTTAAAGTAGAACTATCATTTGATCCAGCAATCTCACTGCTGGGTATATACACAATGGAAAAAAGGTAATTTTATAGAAAGGACACCTGCATTGAAATGTTGATAGAAGCACAATCACAAATGCAAAGACACGGAAACAACTCAAGTGTCCACCAATACATAAAGAACCAATGCAATTAAAAACTGTGGTATAAGCATACCATGGAGTACTACTCAGCCAAAAATAGAAATGGCTATCTAGTATCTTTTGGGATGACCTGGATGGAACTTGAAACCATCCTCCTAAGTGAAACATCACAAGAATGGAAGAACACACATATACTCGATATGAAATTGGAACTAATCGATTAACACTTAAGTGAATATATGGAAGCAAATTCAATGAAAATCATGCTGGGAGGAGGAGAAAGGAGGGGATGGATAAATTGATACCTACTGGGTACAGTGCACACTATGGGGGCATAGGGCACACTTGTCACTTTGAGTAATTTGTACAAAAAGTATGTAAACAAAACCTATATACCCCCTAATATTCTGAAATTAAAAAAATAATATCTTACCCCAGTCAGAATGGCTACTATAAAAAAAAAAAGAAATGCTGACAAGAAGGCAGAGAAATTGAAACCCTCATACGTGGATGCTGGGAATATAAAATAACAGTATGGGAGTTCCTCAAAAAGCTAAAAATAGACCTACTGTTTGATCCAGCAATCCCATTGCTGGATATATATCCAGAAGAGAGGAAGTTAGTACATCAAAGAGATACCTGCATTCCTCTTTACTGCAGCACTATTCACAATAGCCTAGATATGAAGGCAAACTAAGTGTTCATCAATAGATGAATGGAAAAAGAAAATGTAGTGTGTATATATACCTGTACACACAAACACATGCAATAGAATATTATTCATCCATAAAAAAGAATGAAATCTTGTCATTTGCAGCAACCTAGAAGTGGAAGTCATTATGTTAAGTGAAATAAGTCAGGCACTGAAAGACAAATATTGCATGTTCTCACTTATATATGGAAACTTTAAAGGGGGATCTCATGGAGGTAGAGAGTCAATGGTAGTCATCAGAGGCTGGGAAAAGCAACAGGGAAGGGGGAGATGAATAGAAGTTGGATTAGGGTACAAAAATACAGCAAGATGGAATACATTCTAGTATTTGATAGTACGGTAGAGAAATTACAGTTAACAATAATTTATTGTACATTTCAAAATAGTTAGAAGAGAAGAATTGTAATGTTTCCAACACAAAACTGTTCCAAGTGATGGATATTTCAATTACCCTGATTCGATCATTATACATGGTATACAGGTATCAACACGTCACATGTACTCCAAACATATGTACAACTAATACATAACATAAAAATTTTTTTAAATGAAGTAAAAATAACTACAATATGTTCCGCAAATAAGCTTCCAGAAAGGAAAAAGGGGGAAAAGTGTAACAGGAGCAGGTAGTATGTAGAAAGAGCTGTTAGACTTGGGGGGAAGACAGAGCCGACCAAGACAGTCCCTGCTGTCAGGACTTGAGTCTGCTCAGGCAGATAAGCTGAGAGCCAAATGAAACATGAGCCCCAGGGACAGCTCCAAAAGAGTCGCAAAAGAATACCAAAGATAATGTGTTCTTGGGAAATCACTTCTGGAGAAGTAGCCAGCAGGTCAGAGAGGCCTTCCAGAACAGTGCAATCATGAAAATAGGAAGCCATTTCTTTAAACAGAGAAAAAGAGAGAGAAGATTCGATAAGAAAACAAGGGAATGAGCCAAGGTGTGGAGAAACAAAATTACAAATGAAGATCTGGGGATGATATTCTCTCCTCTTATTCTACAACCCCTTCAGGGAAGCCTCATTTATAATAATCCCATGGCTTTAGTCACTGGCAAGTGCTCATCCATCGTGGCCTCTTCTTACATGACACCCATAGGCAGCTACCTTCTAGACTCTCCACCTGGGTGCCCTGCCAGGATCTCACTCTCCTGCAGCCTCAGTCACCACCCAGAGCATATCACCATAACACAGCCAGGGTCTCTGTCACAGACATCTCTCCTTACTACCTTGCTATCCCACAGATATGTCAAACACATGTACCAAACAGGACTCATTGTCCCAGTCCCCTGCCTCAGCCACCACACCTGTGGCTGCCTCTTCTCAGCATTCTTTCTGTTGGGTGCCAACCCCAAGCTCTGTGGCCACTCAAGCCAAAAGCCAGAGAATCATCTCTCCTACCATTTCCCAAAATTCATATCCAGGTAGTCACCAAGTCCTAGACTTTCCCTTCTAAATTTCGCATTTCCTCCTTCTTCCCAATCCTTACTTCCTTAATTCAGATACTCCTCATCTCTCCTGTAATTAGTCTCCCTGTCTTCAGTCTCTTACCCTTCTAATTCATCTCCCAAACTATAGTTCATGGTGGTGAAATGAAATAAGATTGGAGCTCATCACTTGTCCATGAAACTAATTATTGCCTCATTTCCTGTAGAAGAAAACTTCAAACTCCTTAGCACAGCTGACAAGATGTCCATGGTGTGGCCCCAACACCCTTCTTCTGCCCTATCACCTTCCACCCATAGCGGCCCTACCCATTATCACATTATACAGCTACAACACACACTAAGAAGCTTCATGCGTGCCCACCTTCTTATGTGCTGTGACTGATATGGATTAAGAGTTTAAGAAATGGTAGCTGCTGTCACTGCTGTACTACAACTATAACAATGACAATCATTAATAGCAACTAAGACCAGACTGTGAGTGGACCCATGGACCAAATCAAAGCATTTCAATTTCAGACATAGTAGAGCTTCTAAAATGTCTGTGTATGACAAAATTATAATGGCTGAAAGCAGGTATCATAATTGATGAAAGGGGAGGATAGGAAGGTATGGAAGCCATTTGGGAAACTGCTGTAACAGACTGGGTGAGAGGCATTAATATAGAAAATAGAGGTGAGAACAGAACATTTTTTTAAGCTGGGAGCTGTACATACATAGAGATAAGTTAAGTAAAAAGACTGCTAATATTTCAAAGGTAGATAAAAAGAATGAGAGTATCTTTGATGAAAACTTAGAATTTGGGAAGGGAGGTAGATTGCATTTTTAAAAAGGTGACAGCACTGTTGCAAGTATAGATTTTGTAACAGGTATTTTTCAAACAGGTAAGAGTTTGGATCCCAAGAGCAGATGAGTGCCTAAGAGACAGTAGGCATTAAATTAGGCCAAAAAAGCAAGAGATGGGGAAAAATCTAAAATTTGGCAAGAAACAAGGCTGCTCCTTGGGAAGGGAACTTGAAATAATGGTAAGACTAGGAGCTAGACGGGAGATATTTTTATTTATTTATTTAGGCTTTTTTTTTTTTTTTAAAGGAAAGGGGAGCTGGGAAGTTGAAAGAAGTCACAGCTTTAAAATTCTTTCATTTACTCATTCAACAAATGGTAATTACAGGTCATCTTTGTGCTAAGCACTGTTCAAGGTGCTGAGAATACAGAAGAAAACAGAACAAAGTTCTTGCTCTTGTGAAACTTTACATTTCACTAAGAAGGCAGATGAAGGAAATACAAATGTAATATCAAGCAGTTTTGATCAGCTATCTTGAAAGCCTCCAGGCGCACTTGTAGGATACTTAGCATTCAGTTCTAAAATGCTTCCAGAAGTCTTTTGACATATGTGGAAATGACTGTTCCTTGTATAAAGTTTGCACAAAACGAAATGATGCATCATGTTTACATTATAATGTCGTGTAGGAGAGGGAGTTTCTGTGAAACTGCTAAACTAAATAATGAAGCCCAACTGTACACAAATCTTTAGAGCTGAATTTCCATTCTGTCTTCTATAAACAAACACAAACACAATTCATGTTTCGTTCTTAACCCTCAGCACGAGAGACTGATTTCCCCTTTCTTCAGTTCCACAATCTCAGTGCTCTGTCTTGGGAAAAACAACAAAAGGGCATCATTTAATTACAGCTTGCCGAAGCACTGACACCGTAGTTTTTGTGTTTCCATATAACACATCCACAAGCCTAAGAGCAGTCTGGGTTCGTACCTTTAAAAATCAGTTAATTTGTCATTATTCACCTTATGTGTTTTATTGAGGGTGTTGAAGATTGTTTGGCAATGAAAGATGAAAATCAGGAAACTTTGGGAAAGTATTCTTTGCAATTTCTCTGAGGGAAAGAGAAAGACTTTTGGAAATCCATAACCTCTAAAGGCAAAAATGATTGCAAATGAAACGGGTACCAAATACCCATAAATTACTACTATGTTTAAGCTAAATGGAAAAGTCTATGATAATTTGCTTGATTTAGAGTATGATGTAGTGAACACAGTATAAATATTTTATAAAAATAAAGAAAAAGAAACCATGCCTATCTCAGTCTGAGATGACAACACTTTATCTGCACAACCCAAGAACAGGATGAGAGAAAAATACACTATTTATTGGCCAATGAACTCAGTGAACAAGAGAGACCTAACGCTTGCTTGCTTTACAAACAGAACTCTTGAAGCCCTCCCTCAATTTTTTTCCTTTTAAAACAAAAATTCTGGCTCGGCACCTGTGGCTCAATCGGCTAAGGCACCAGCCACGTACATCTAAGGTGGCGGGTTCGAATCCCCAGCCTGGGCCCGCCAAACAACGATGACGGCTGCAACCAAAAAAAAATGGCCAGGCGTTGTGGCGGGCGCCTGTGGTCCCAGCTACTTGGGAGGTGGAGGCAGGAGACTCGCTTGAACCCAGGAGTTGGAGGTTGCTATGAGCTGTGATGCCATGGCACTCTACCCAGGGGGATAGCTTGAG
>CAUYQV010115116.1:0-30011 GCA_963574575.1 Galagoides demidoff
TGGTCCCAGCTACTTGGGAGGCGGAGGCAGGAGACTCGCTTGAGCCCAGGAGTTGGAGGTTGCTATGAGCTGTGATGCCATGGCACTCTACCCAGGGGGATAGCTTGAGGCTCCGTCTCAAAAAAAAAAAAAAAAGAAAGACAATATAGTGAAAACTATAAAGTAATCAGATGTTAGCTGTGTCTCGCAATTCCTTTTAACCCTGCTGACATAACACCAAATTTTACTCATCTATCCATGGTAAAAAACTATAAGGATTCTGTTCAGATACTAGTCTAAGCTTTTCTGCTTTGTTTTCATTACCTTTGTTTGCATTATTTATTCTGCCTTCTTTTCACATAATTGAACTTTCATACTATGTTTAAAGGGTACTTAAATGCTTGATTAAATAAATGAACAAGAGAGAATGAACTGGTATATTCCTGCTCTAGGGAGGTAATTTTAGCCAGTGAGAGTCAATAGTGATAATAAATGCAGCACTGAAAAGGCTGACTGTGCAATATAGGCAGGCGAGAAAATCTACTTCAGCCCCTAAATAACTATTATTCTACATAAAATATAAAGAGTAAACTAGCCAGAGGATTTAAAGATTTGAGGAATAAGTTCACAGTCTAGGGATGGATGTAGGAAGAGAAGGCAAAATTCCAGTGTAACATGAAGAAAGTTCCAGGTTCATGATCTTACAGAGTAAACTGACATAATATTTAGATCCAGGACAGTCATACATATGGAGCACATGACTGTACATTGAGATGATGTACTGGGTAATTAACCTGAAATATCCAATTTCAAATCAAAAGTTTAGTTTATTATATTTCAAACAAGAAGCAGTACAATTAATCAAAGTGGACACCTAAACTACCAATAGTCTTGCCCTATTAACAGAGGCCTCTGTAATGGCTGTAATGCCAAAAGTAAAGAAGCTTCAAGGTGCTCTCCATAGCTTGTTGAGAACTGAGTATTTTTCCTGGCAGGAAGTGATCCAAAGCCTTGAAAAAGTCAGTTGGTACAAGGTCTGGTGAATACAGTGGACGACAAAGAGTTTCCAAGTCCACGTTCTGTAATTTAAGTAGGGCTGCCTGTGGGAGTATTGTCTTACAAGAGGACTGGCCTGTCTGTACTGACCAATCCCAGCTGCTTCATCGCGAGCATCCTCATTATTTCATGCAGGTGATTGCAGGATACACCCGCTATAACCGATGGACCAGGTTTCAGGAAGCTATAGTGGACAATAGCAGCCCTGGACCACCAGACACCATCAGCTCTCTTTCATGAGTTTATGTAGGTATTTGGTTTGGTACTGTATTTCAGCACTTCACCTTTATCTAACCATTGTGCTGAATGCTTGCAATTGTCAGAAAGAATCCATTTTCATCACATGCAACAATATGGTGTTGAAATGGTCTGCCGTTATGTTGTATCAGCAAAGAAAAATAAGCTTTAAGACAATTTCTCTTCTGATGTTCATTTAATTCACATGGAACCCATCTATCTTTACCTTGCCTATTTGTTTCAATTGGTCTGATATTGTTAGAACAGTAGCATCAAACCTTGCTGCTAATTCACACATACTTCTTTCAGCTCATAATTATCCACTTTGGTCTCAGGTCACCCACATGGTTCATTTTCAAGAGTAAAATCACCAGAAGGTAGCTCCTCAAACCATCAACGTACTATGGGTTCGTTCATTAGCCACGTCCTTCCCCAACATTTGGTTGATCATTTCAGCTGTGTGTGCTGCACTGGTTCCACAGTAGAACTTGTATTCAAAAAGAATACTGGCTTGGGGCCTGTGACTCAATCAGCTAAGGTGCCAGCCACGTACACCTAAGGTGGCGGGTTCAAATCCCCAGCCCGGGCCTGCCAAACAACAACGATGGCTGCAACCAAAAAATGGCCGGGCGTTGTGGCGGGAGCCTGTGGTCCCAGCTACTTGGGAGGCGGAGGCAGGAGACTCGCTTGAGCCCAGGAGTTGGAGGTTGCTATGAGCTGTGATGCCACAGCACTCTACCCAGGGGGATAGCTTGAGGCTCCGTCTCAAAAAAAAAAAGAATACTAATTTCTGACTTATCTATGGTTTTACAAATATTGCTCTAAAAACAAAATTTGATATATAATCACAAGCCAAAATGTTCATCTAAAAGAATGGAGATGTACCTTCACACACACACACACACACACAAAGACACCCAAGAAATGTAAAAGTGAAATGTCAGAGATCTCAACTGTCAAACTTAGTACTTATACTTACTACTTTCAGACTTAATAACCTAATAATACTTCTGTGAAATGATGAAGAAAGTTAGCAAATTCAAAGTATCCGGTCATAAAAATGAATATCCAAGTCATTAAAAAGCAATTAACAAAAGTTGAAAAAAATTAAGTTTAGAATTACAGTTAACCGCTATTTAACAAAAAATGCAATCTATCAAGAAGCAAAATACTTCCAGTTACTAGAGTTACTTATTAAGAGCACAGAAAAATAAATAAAAATGTCAGAATGAGGTTGAGTTTTCTTTTTTTTTTTTTTTTTTTGAGACAGAGTCTTTCTATGTAGCCCTCGGTAGAGTGCCGTGGAGTCACAGCTCATAGCAACCTCAAACTCTTGGGCTGAAGTGATTCTCTTGCCTCAGCCTCCCAAGTAACTGGGACTATAAGTGCCTGCCACAATGCCCAGCTATTTTTTGGTTGCAGTTGTCACTGTTGTTTAGCAGGCCCAGGTCGGGGTCAAACCTGCCAGCCTGAGTGTATGTGGCCCACGCCCTAACCATTAGGCTACAGGCGCTGCCCAGAATGAAGTTGAGGATTAACTGACTAACCTCTAATTTTAAGATTTCATATATTTCTATTCAGTGCTCTATTAAGCCCTGTTTTTTTTTAAATATTATTTTGAAAGCCAACAACAAAATGCCAGAGGCTACACTCTGTGATTCACTCCCCCAAAGCAGAAATCAGTGGAAGGTTTTTCTTACTGGATCATTAACAACTCAATAGCTCATCCTAATTTTCAAAATGAGAATGGTATTTTTAAAAGTATTTAAAATGCTTAGCAGTTCAGTTCAAGTCCTACTCAAGAAATGAAGTATCACAATTTTTGATGACCGTCTATAAACCCATGAAGTCTTCGGGTCTAGCTCTACTCCTACCCAAGCTCACTGCCATGCTTTAGGCAGCTAAACAACAGCTGGAGGCAGAAGTGATTGCATAAGTTGGTACAAAGAATAACCAGAAGCCAAAAGAAGAAATGTGATCATAAGACCAAGACATGGGAGTTATACACAAACATCCGGATGACAGAAAAAGTAATTTCTATTGTAATTGTTAATTTCCTTGTCCGATGGGTGTACCTGAGGATTGTGGGTAGAGACAAGTAAATGTTTACATTAATCACAGATACAGTTGATCCTAGAAATAAGTAATACTTAAAGTGGTGGTGGGGGGGAGGTATGTGTGAAGGCCAAAGGAGAATCTAAACCTACAGCAAATCACTGTTAACTGAGATGTCAGCTGATTTTTCAAATTTTTAAAGAACAGAAATTATCTATAAAGAAAGTAAGGGATTTACAAATGACAGCCAAAAACACATACATAATACACACACACACACAGACGTATATATGAGATTCACTGCTCATCCAAAGGGAAAATTAGTGGAAGTTAATGTGCTGATTATCATGGCTATATAAAACACTGAGGTTTTAACTTATTTCTAATGTATGTTACTAAAGATTAAAATATAATCCTGCCATCTTATTTGTCCAAACTAGATATTCATTCATTGGCTAAAACCCAAAGTTTATTCCTACCTCTCTGAAGAGTGCACCATAAAACTGAACAATGTATGGGCAATCACTACTCCGCATCACTACATCCAAATCCATAAGAAGCTGCTTTTGTTCTTTTTCATCCACTGTAGACCGAATTCTCTGGAAAAGAATGAGAAAAGATGTCATAAAAACATAAAACAATTTTAGAAACTTGAGAAAAACCTCTACAAGACTGAAAATTATCAGCCAAACTTCTGGTTACTATTTATTAACCAGACATGAAAATTATCATCTTCCCTTATAGTTTACATATTTATCACAAACAATTTAACAAAATTAACTTAGGAATTCTTTAAAGGCACAGGACTTTGTAATCACAAGCATTCACTAATGACGCTGAAAGTTATGCAATAAAGTTCTTGAGCAGTGAAAGTTAACCCTCTGGTACAAAAATAAACCAAATCATTATGAGTTGTAACAATTTTCTTATGAAGAACTATAAGTAGCTTCATATATACTTTTAATCACCATTTCAGAACTATATGGAATCTAGGCATCTATAACACAAGAAAATCCCTTTTCATTCCCTAACATCCTCATACTATAGCATCCTCATTTAGAGATGGAAAACAGTTCAGAACAGGAAAGAGAGAGCACTGAGTCGGGTCAGCACACAGACCAGAGCCCAGGTGCTAGACTAGCATTCTTTTTTTTTTTTTTTTTTTTGGAAACAGAGCTTCAAGCTATCCCCCTGGGTAGAGTGCTGTGGCATCACAGCTCATAGCAACCTCCAACTCCTGGGCTCAAGCGAGTCTCCTGTCTCAGCCTCCCAAGTAGCTGGGTCTATAGGCGCCCGCCACAACGCCCGGCCATTTTTTGGTTGCAGCCATCATTGTTGTTTGGCAGGCCTGGGCTGGGGATTCGAACCCGCCACCTTAGGTGTATGTGGCTGGCGCCCTAGCCACTTGAGCCACAGGCGCCAAGCCTAAACTAGCATTCTTGCCTTTCACCACACTTCCTACCCGTTAAAAACAGAAAGCTCTAGGTGACTCTCCAGGCCATGAGTCAGCATAAAGGGCAGCAAAAACCTGTGGAAGAAAACCTAAAAATTAGGGAACAGGGGGCTCTTTTTATACATTCCTAAGCTGACGAAGACCTCTTCCATACACTGCAGACCTGCAGTGAGGAAGTGAGTGCCCTCACCTCCCATCCAGTAAGGTACAGAACACAGAGGTGTACAGAGGAGCAGACCTCATTGCACCAAAGACAGGAACAAATCCAGTTCAGAAATTATATAACATTTAAATATGAAATTAGTTTAACATCAAAGCATGCAAACAACTTCCATTCTCGTAAAAAAGTGGTAGCACCACTGTGTACCATATATAGCGCATACTTACAAGGCAAGTTAGTATCAAAAAATACACAAGGTGGCATTTTGTCCTCCAAAGACTTCAAGGTTATCTGTCAATGTTCTTGAAAGGGCTAAAGGTAGTCAATTACATTCCTAAGCCCATTTTACAGAAGGAAGTCAGAGACACAGAAAAATACAAAGATGTATTCCATTGACATGAAAACAAGCGGTTGTTTAAAGGAATACAAGTAGGTTCTCTACATTTCATTTTTGACACTAAATGAGGAAGCCCATATACTCCAAATACAAATTTAATTTTGCTACTTAAAATTTGTAACTTGCTAGCTATCATATTCCATACTAAGTAAAATTAATTGGCATCTGTCTTGTATACACAAATTTATCTAAAGCTTTTACATTAAGTATCACTGCCCAGATAAAGGAAAAAAATAATGGGAAACAAATAAGACTAGTTCCATTAGAGTTAAGAAAATTGCCTTTCTCAATCCCTCTCATTTCTGTATTTTCATCGTTTGGAGATTGATAATATTGTTTTAATCAACATCAGTATAGTGTTTGCTCAAAGGGATATATTTAAAAAGTCAAAATAGCCCATAGACATGATTTGTATTTGTTCAAAACATGACATTTTAATAAACATTTTAACTGCATTTATGCCTGTTTTGTAGAAAATAACTAAAAGTATGGCTGTAAAAAATACTAATTTAAAAAGGTGATTATTTTTTAAAGAATCTTAATCATTCCATATAACTAAATTTAAAAGAGATTACGTTGTTAGAGACAGGCAGGGATGAAAAATTAAATGATCCTTTGGTTGGAAAGACTGCCACCTACTAAAGAAATCCCACTATAAGAGGATGAGAAATGTAATTTTTTCCCTATCTTTACCTTGACGAATATATTGGCAACTGTAAATGTACTAAAACACATACTTACAAAACAAGAAAATTTTATCATAAGATGTCCTGTTTGCTACTTTACTTATTTCTTGAAGCTTTTTTTTTTTTTTTTTTGAGACAGAGCCTCAAGCTATCCCCCTGGGTAGAGTGCCATGACATCACAGCTCATAGCAACTTCTAACTCCTGCGAGTCTCCTGCCTCCACCTCCCAAGTAGCTGGGACTACAGGCGCCCGCCACACACCCAGCTATTTTTTGGTTGCAGCCATCATTGTTGTGTGGCGGGCCCGGGCTGGGGATTCGAACCCGCCACCTTAGGTGTACATGGCTGGCGCCTTAGCCCATTGAACCACAGGCGCCGAGCCTCTTGAAGCTTCTTACGTGGTTTTCTAAATTTACATTTGTACAAATATTTATATTCAACTCTTAGAAAGCATATCATAATCAAAACCTCACTAGTTATCACCAATAACTGACTTTTGGGAACGAACTTCCAAATTCCCTGTTGTTTTTGATACATGTTACTACATAATCTAGAAGCATTACTGAAGTCCCAGCATCTGAATCTTATCTAAGACAACCCTTGACATAATTATTAATTGAGCTGAGTGCCATAGGTCACACCTGAAATTCCACCACTTACAGGAGGCCAAAGTAAGAGGACTGCTTGGGGTCAGGCCCTGCCATCTCTACAAAAATAAATTAGATAGAAAGACAGAAAATTTTATTACCCAGACTGTAGAGAGTTCTTAGCCCAGCTCTAATCTTTGACATCATCAGTATGGCAGGGAATTCGATTCATCTGTAACATTCCGTAATGCCACTTCTACTATAAAACAGAACATGGAACGTTGGATGGCCTACTGTCTAACATGAAATTATTCCTGGATGTTTTTCAGCAGATTAATACCTCTTCACACTCTAAGCATTTTATCCAAGTACATGGCAGTGGGCAGAAGAGTAGCTGTGATACTACATTTCAACCGTATGGGAATGAGCAAGTACAGCTAACTCTTAACAAACTTAAACTAATTTAAAAAGCATCAAGGACCTCAAAAGGCTATTAACTACAAGCCGTACCTACAATAGCATTAACTTTAGTTAATCTATTATTTTTATTTACTTAATTTATTATTTTAGTTCAATAACTCAGTAAGTAATTCAAGTTGGAGAATACCTAACAATAATCAATGATACAAACTAGAGAATAATTACAAACAACACTACCAGGAAACTTTTTTTCTAACAGAATATCAAAACAGTATCTATGGGAAGGAGTTCTACTACTTGAAACAAGCAAGGCTAGGACCTTCTAATAGCAAAGAAGCATAAGTACCTAAAATTGAACGTGTCAATGACCCTTTATAAAGCTGCCCTTAACAGAGGCCATAGAAAAATGGAAGTACAAAAGGGAAGTCAATTACACTACTTGAAATTCTCTTGTAATCACAATTTTCAGAAATCAAATCTATTAATAAAAACTTTGAATAACAGGAAATTTTCATTTATTGATATTATAAATTCAAAAGTTAAGTAAGGCTGATTTTTTAAAATAAAAAGTAGAATAAAAACCCCACCGGAGACGGCAAAATAGTTAAGAAAATTATCTCAAGAATGTTAAATTTTTTTAAAGTTTTATTTTTATTCAATTATTAGAACTCATCAAAGTAATTCGTTTTATTTATTATGGAGTTACTGAACTCTCTTGTCACTTATTTTCTTAACTTAGCTTAAGTTATTTACATGTCCTTGTGAAAAATTAAACTGCATTACTTGAAACACAATCTACATCTCTTTTACCAATAATTACAAGTACTTTCAGATTATTTCAAGTGTTACTTTATTTAGAACATAACATAAAGAAAACATTTAAAATGAAAACAAAAAATTACTACTATATATTTTATATATATGTAGTTTTCTACAGTGAAAAAATTTATAAACTTGAAGTTAAAATTCTAAAAACCTTTGTCCAAATCTATATTCAAGGTTGAATATAACCCTAGTAAAGGTTTAAAGCAGGTAAATACCAATAAAAACAGCATATAGACACAGGTCAGAAATGACAAAATGACACCAATGAAAAGTCACTTACAGACACAGAGTTATCCAATTTCAAAAAATCCCAAAGAGCTTCAGTTTTCTAAACTGCCAGTCCAAGTCAAGCCATTGGTTGGAACAGCCACAAATTCAGATACTGGCAGTTCTGTATGGATTAGGCTGCAGTGATGCAAAATTAACAAGTCCCACACCACATGCTAAAAATTACCAGTTAGGAAGGATCCTCTTGTCATCTCCCAGCTCATCAAAAATCACAGGAATATTCACTTTGAAAATAGTCCCAATTAAACAAAAATGGCCCAAATACCAACAAACTGTTGAAAGTTTGTTTTCCTTCTTTTTATACAACACAGCATCTAGAAGTTATTAGTAAATTTAAATGGTGACAGCTTACACTGAGCTTTATGTGGAATATCTCTATTTTAAAAAACTTGAATTTAAAATATAAATAACCTTTATACTAATACTGAAAAACTACATAAATGTGGTCTAGTTCTAGATGTCCTCTAATTTTACAGAGAGGACGGATCCCAGGGGAGGTCTCTTTTCCCACTAATACAACCCTCTGTCCTGTGTCCACACCCTCCCACAGGCCTGCCTTAATGCAGTCATAATGCTATTTTTTTTTTGGTTTGTTCCTTTTCTTTACTAAACTTTTATTTTCAGGGGTGAGAAAGACACAGAGGAAACAGATGGAACAGGCATGATGATGAAGCAGTCTCTATTCGGTAAGGTCAGGAAGACTCCAGCATGGCAGTGAGAATCACAAGGGAAGCTAACAGCACGACGGCAAAAGGTGGAACTGCAGAGGACACAAAAAAAGGAGAGTCCTAAGAAGCAGGTCACCAAAGAGCATTCTGCCTAAGTGCTCAGGAATGACCTAGCTGATTGCAGTAGTTGTCTTTGCCACTCACTCTGATTCAGAATTAACCTTTCTATCTCCATGTCAGAATTCTAAAAGCTACCTCAGTTTCTAGAGAGGTAAGGCACACAACCTTATCCCAAAGCACCAGGATCTGCCTTGGAATGACAACCCATTCTGTGACTGCCTGTGTCCTGTTATAACTACTGATTCTCCCAGGATCAACCCAGAGTCTTTTGTCCTACCAAGTCAAGCTATGAGGTTAGGTGGATGACAAGCTCTCTCTCATGCACTGTGTATGTGAGGAGGCCCTCTGGGTTACCTAACCCCATTCCTGCCTGGAGAAAGGCAACATAGGCCATTACATAGAAAGACTCAAAGTAAAGAAGTAAAGAAGAATTTATGAAAAGTTGTATGTGCTCTTGATTAAAAACAGTAATTCCAGAGCGAGTCAGTTCCTAGGATCTGAACATTCCAGGTCAAACAGACATGAGTCATCAGCAAATCTGTCAGGAATCAAGAACTAAGGGGTGAGCCAATCCCACTCCTTGATGTGGCTCATGCCTATGATCCCAGCTTTCTGAGAGGCCGAGGCAGGTGATCGCCTTAGCTCAGGAGTTCCAGACCAACCTGAGCCAGAGTAAGACCCTGTCTCTACTAAACATAGAAAGGCTAGCTGGGCGTTGTGGCAGGCACCTGTAGTCTCAGCTACTGGGGAGGCTGAGGCAAGAGAATCATTTGAGCCCAAGAGTTTGAGGTTGCTGTGAGCTGTGATGCCATGGCACTCTGGCACTCTACCCAGCGTGACAGAGTGAGACTCTGTATCAATCAATCAATCAATCAATCAATAAACAAACAAACTGAGGAATCCTGAAACTGACTTTAGAAAGTAGTGATGTCCTAGACTAACTTGAAAAGAGCAATAGACTCAAACTTAATATGGCTATCGATTCTACCTGATACTATTTTTGTTTTGAAATGAAGAAAACATATGGTGAAAATGAGATGTAAGGAGAGTAAGAAATGGAAAACTGACATGGAAAGGCACAACCATCAGTCATGGTAGATACGGTGGCTAAATCCACACACGAAAAACGCTGGGTCTTGTTATGGCTCAGGTGAGGCCCAGAGCCGGATGACATGATAATGAGAGCAAAGTAGGACCCTCCTAACCCTGAGGCACAGGTTCATCCTTAGGGGCTCAGAGAAGTCAGGTACAAGGCAGGAGTATTCCAAAGTGGAAGAGAGGTGAGTTCCCTGCTTAGAAATTACCGCACAGAAACAGTACAACTCAGCAAGATGATGAATTTAATAACCACAGAGGAAATCAGTATAGAGCTTTAGAGGTTATCCCAGGCACTGACTAAAACAAATTGACATGAGTAAAATGATGCAAGCTACTAGCAATTTGACCCTTAGCAAGGCAAAGTGTCATTTTCAATTTACCACCAACCAGAATCAAAACACCAGAGGACATTTACTCTTCAGCAAGTTGTGCAGGATCTGCTATCACCAACAGCTAAGGCTAGTATTTCAGTGCACGCGGCTCAGTCCTCTTACTGCCACCTTCGGTTTACTAAAGAATCTGTATTCTGTATTTCAAGTATGTCAGATGTCTTGACAAATTAATATGATATCTAAAATAATCACCCCAGAACAAGAATCAAACCAAAAGTTCCTCATGATAATAGTTGTCTACCTTTTATACCATTAAACACTAGTAAATACCTTACTACCATGCAGAAATCTTAGAACTGGCACATAAAAATCATGTCAACACGGCCCTCAGCTAGAGCTCTTCTCCAAAGAAAATAAAGAGTAATATGAGAGAGATTCAACAGTATTACAAGTAAAATCAAAAGATAAAAAGAATAAAAACTACCTTAATTAATATAGTCGCGATAATGATAATATGAAAATATACCCAGTTCCTCCGATCTACAAACATCTACACTGCTATGCCATAAACACACCCTTGACTGTTACATGTCCCTTGCTAATTGTTAGCACCTATGAATAAAATCTGAAGGGGAGTCAGTCCACTGTCAGTCAACACCTGACTTCAGATCAACCTAAGTCAGTGATATAGGGGATAGGACAGAAAGGATCACACTCAGATCCCAAGTGACCGCTATTCTGATCCTTACGAACAAATGTATTGCTTGCCCAGCAGAAAGGTCCAAAATTCAACAGTAATATAAAGTTAGAAAATCCTAAAAACCACCTCAGCACATCAGCATACTATCACCCTTATCTGGGCCACAGGAAAACTTAGGCGTTCTTTACTTACCTGAGTGGCAAAACAAAGATTCTATCTATCCCACAGATATATCAAGACTCTTATCCCTGCTGCACAAGTTCATCCTTAGCTGCTAGAGCAGTGTTTTTTGACTGTTTTTATCTCCCAGCACACTTGAACCTACAGTTAAACTTGCATGGCACACTTAAATTGTGCTGATCAAAAAAAGTAAAAAAAAGGATTATACTTACTGTGCTTTGAATGTCTTTCAAAAATAACTTCGTGATCTTTTAAAAATTTTGCAGCACACTTAAGATCCCCTCACAGCACCCCAGTGTGTGGCTGCACACCCAATTGAAAATCACAGTGCTAGAGTTTTCTAACTCGATCACACATAAAAATGTATCTCACAACACATCACTAAGGAGGTCAAAGCAGGTGGCAACGTAGCCAAAACAAATAGTAAAAAGAAGCAAGGTAGCTAGAATTCTAATCATAGATAAAAAATTTCCTTGCACATCAAAAAAATAACAAATAGTATCTGTTAAGTCAGTTGTTTTAAATTACAAAGCACATATGCTTTTACTAAGACC
Organism: Galagoides demidoff; assembly: GCA_963574575.1. Classification (NCBI taxonomy): domain Eukaryota; kingdom Metazoa; phylum Chordata; class Mammalia; order Primates; family Galagidae; genus Galagoides; species Galagoides demidoff. Next base: position 11,796 of record CAUYQV010115116.1, read on the forward strand.
AGAGGATGCTAAATCTTAATTACAAAATCATCCAAAACTTTAAAAAAAAATTTAATGAAATCCCAGTTGTATCTTCCCCTAATTAATTGATTACTTAATAGTAATACTTCCCATTCTTCTCACTGGGAATACTGAGGTCCAATTAATTAATTCCTTCTACATTACCTTCTGCTATGCACAACAGTCGTAAGTTCCAAAAGAATAGGTTGTATTACATTATAGGAAGAGCTACCCTGAGGACAAAGTTTAACAGAACCATCTTGATACACTTTGATAAGTGTAGTATCATATTCTTGTTTATTAACATCATCTTTAAAGAGCACAATGTCAACCTTAACACTGAAATTTGTAAGGGTCTAAAGATCATAAATAGCAGATCATCACTCCAGTATCCATGACAATAAGCTGAGATAACAGTAGAAACCTAATATATACAAATTAACCTACTTCAGAGGTGTGGCCATGAGGCAACGGAGAGTGGTAGAAAACACAGGAAGTATACCAAATACTGGTTCAGATGATCTCTATGTAGAGTGAAGTGTTGTAAGACAGGTTTTTCTCCCCAATAACAATATAAGATGGAATACAGTCCACTATCACAATTCATTTAGGTCAACCCAATGCTAGTAGGTGGTTTCAAAAACTAGATATTCAGGATGTTGAGAAGCATACAGTAGTTGATTAAAATTCACCTAGCGCAAGCACTTCCCCACTGTCCTACTCAGACCCCTATCACTTCTCCAGAGCTGGTGCTGTCTGTCAGCAGACTCTCTGCTTCCTATCCCCTACCTCGGCCAGAATAGCACTAACTTTGTCTGCTGTGCTTACTGGTGCCATATACATTTCTGTGAATACAAAGAATCCATAGTCTGAAAACCACTAACTTGCAGCAACAACGAAAAAAACATACAGAGTTCCAACCCTAATACCAAGGATCTGAGTTCAGAATCAAGGCTGACTAGAGGGCAGCCCTGTATGTCCCCGAATCTGTGCCCTTACATTTTTCATACGCAACAGCACAAGCAAAATCAGAAGCATAAAACAATATACTAAGTCAACTGCAGATGTCTTAACTAAATCACACAATCTGCCAGTGAAACAGCAACAATAGATACTAGAATCCAGGCTATCTTTAAATAGCACAGCCATAGGCTCGGCGCCTGTGGCTCAATCGGCTAAGGCACCAGCCACGTACACCTAAGGTGGCAGGTTCAAATCCAGCCCGGGCCCGCCAAACAACAATGATGGCTGCAACCAAAAAATAGCCGGGCATTGTGGCGGGCACCTGTGGTCCCAGCTACTTGGGAGGCGGAGGCAGGAGACTCGCTTAAGCCCAGGAGTTGAAGGTTGCTGTGAGCTGTGATGCCACGGCACTCTACCCAGGAGGACAGCTTGAGGCTCTGTCTCAAAAAATAAATAAATAAATAAATAGCACAGCCATGACTTCTGCATCCCACAGTTGATTTGGATAATCAGAGAGGATCACTTTGGTCTTATATTAAATAAAACTGCCTAAGAAAGCAGTCTTAGCATCAAAAAAAGATTTTTTCCAATTTAAGGCCATCTCTGCCAAATAGCAATTCTAGTGCTTTTAGAACTATATGCAAGATCAATGTTTTAACTCTAAAGTGATCCTCCTTCTCTATTCATCATCATAGTCACCACAGAAATCATTCAGTAATGAAACTTTGGACAGAAGTGGTATGGTCCCTACAATGCTGGGAAAACAAGCCAAGCCACACTCTTTTGATCCCCGACCTCTCACACTTGCCACACCATCTGCACAAAGGAGGCCTACCCACCCAGTGGGTGAAAGCTCCACACTGAGCTGGGCTGCAGGCTGCTAACACTGTCAGAGGGAAGAGGGCAGTCCTTCTCACCACGCTTCAGAGTTCAGCTTGGTCTCAATTCCTGGTCAGGGACACTGAAGTCAAAATGCAAACACCACAGAGAGCAGCAAGGCAGGAATCAAGGCCAGGTTACCAGCCTTACACCAGTGAAACAGGAGAGTAGAAAGAGTGGAATGGAAAGCCAATGAACAAGTCAGACAGGCCACCAACAGCAAGAACACCTGAAACCCTTACACACATACAGCTCAGTCCAGTCCAAGCACCTAACCCCAACCAACCAAGCTGATTTTCTAATTAGCCCAGATAACTTCTCAAGCAAAAGACTGAAAAATTACAGGGATCAATAGTCAACAACTTTAACATAACTTCTTCTTATCCCCACCTAGCTGCTCAATATTATTCGATTCCCAGTGAGACAACAGCTTTACTTCAGCATTTCCACCGCCCGCCATCTTTAGTGACAGCACCTGCATCCCTTACAATCCCTCTCCCTTTCATTCATTGTTTGCCACTCTCCTCTTTTCCTCACATAGCCTATAAATATGGAAAGTACGTGCATAAACTTCAAGAAGTCAATCCAGACGTGGGATTGTCAGAAAACCACAGGGAAGCTGGTACTCTAAGCATGAGGAACTGTCCCTGCAGGCAGGGCACTGTCAGACTCTGGAGGCCACAGTCATTCTCCTGTTTACAGTTTGTTCTTGCAATCCCACTCAGTGTCAGCTCCCGGGTCTCAACTGTGATACTTCACCTGCTCTTTCTCTTTTCTCGTGTGTCCCTAGATTTGCTTGGACATCCTGACTTGGATCATGTATGGTCCCTAACAATGCTAGGTGTTTCTCCCAAAACTGAATTTCTTTAACCCTAGCTCAGAAACCTAATCTTGATTGTTTGTTCAAACATTTGGTCTTTACCCCACCACAATTAACCCTTCCGGAGAGCTAAGCAAAGATACCTAGTTTACTTAAAGGACATGATTGTTCATGTCTAATTTTTTTCCTTCTGGTTAAAACTACCATCATGCAAAAATAGGGCATTAAATGAATGTTACTTACACAGGCTTCTGCTCCAAGACAATGGCTTTGGCCTGGGCAGCCCTGAGACACAGTCAGTCATTTAGGCACAGGAGATAAAATGGTAGTACACTACTCTACTCACAGAAGAGCAAGACCTGGTTTCCCATGTGCAATTAAAACTGAAGGGTTAAAAATGTCCACATCTCAGGTCACCACCCAGAACCTCGCTGACAGCCTGGGAGCTATCATCAGGCCAAAGGTCATGAAATTACTGTAAATGTAATTCATATATATATATATATATACATATATATATAAATTACCTCACTGAATTGATTACATCTTTAGCTATGACCATAGCTAGCTTTTTGCTTTCTTCTTCATCTTTTTTTTTTGAGACAGAGCCTCAAGCTATCCCCCTGGGTAGAGTACCATGGCATCACAGCTCATAGCAACCTCCAACTCCTGGGCTCAAGCGAGTCTCCTGCCTCCACCTCCCAAGCAGCTGGGACCACAGGCGCCCGCCACAACGCCCAGTCATTTTTGGTTGCAGCCGTCATTGTTGTTTGGCGGCCCGGGCTGGGGATTCGAACCCGCCACCTTAGGTGTACGTGGCTGGCACCTTAGCTGATTGAGCCACAGGCGCCAAGCCTCTTCTTCATCTTTAGATGAAGTCTTTGAGATAACTATTTCAGGTAACTAGGAAGTCCCTTTTCAAATATTTATTATATGGAGCAAAATAAATTTGGGAAAAGACTTTTTCAAAACTAACCATAAAGAATAATAAAAAGAAAAAAATAAATCAAGCTAATACCACAGTTCACTTTGTATAGATACTGCAAGTACAACTTACAGATAATTCCCAGGACAGATTGAATATCTAGTAAAGTAATCCTTCTCTATCACCAGAGTGAATCAAGATGCCAGCATAAAGCCACAACAAGTGAGTATCTCATTTCACTACCAATGAAAAGTTCTCAGCCATGTGAACCACTGTCTAGTAGTTGATTTACCTATAAAATCTGAACTCCTCAATCACACCCTCTGCTGCTGTATGTGTGTGCTTGTCACTCCGCTCTGTGTGCCTAAGGAGGAAGTGAACAAACTCTCACAGGTATGAGGAAAGACTATGCTTCTTTGAAGAAACCAACAATAAAATACATTTTTAAATGCATAGACAGCACTCACCAGTCATCAGTTGGTATCAAATTTTAACATATATAAATTCAAAAACACTTATTCTTCTAATATTACTGAAATCACAGAATCCAATGGTACAGCCCACCTGTATGTTAGCTGGTGTGTCATACAGCATCCTCCCTGAACCAAACTGCTATGCTTGCTCAAGAACTGAAGGCAGTCCCATCTGGTGGGTACAGATGTGACAATGACCAGTCTGCAGGTCCCTTGCCAGCCTTGGAAGTACTTCTCAGATTTTTAACAGCATTTCAACTAGGGCTCTCGCAGTAGCTGTCCATTATGGCCAGATTACAAATGGTAAACAATAATTTCCTTTTTTTCACTCTTAAATTCCTTCAAAACTTGAGTAAGTATTATATAACTTAAAATATTATCAGATTAGTCACTGGGAAAACTTTTCTAAATGTCAAAATGAAATAACTCCTTTACCTTTAAAATCTTTTGACCAAGACTAGAAAGGATCCATCGTACTAGAACAGTTGATGATGCTGATAAACATAGTTGAAGTACACACAGCACAAACAGAAAAAAGCAGATGACTGTTTAAAGTATTTTCCCTAGTGCTTAGGGAAAAGCTCAGAATTTCAGCTATACAGGGTAGCTCTCCCTTAAGCCCCAGCCACTAAAACTGGATGTCGCTTACAGATAATACATAATGGCAATGTAACACTCATCCAGGAGAATCTACAGGACTCTTTCCTCTTATATTGCATTGACACATAATAAGAATAGAGAAATCATTTCACATTCCAAGAAGACAATATTTTACTTTAATAGATAATTCAGAGCACAAGTCTTAGCCTATGCATCATTAGCGGTCCACCGACTATATGCAAAATTTTGTGTATGTACACATCTTCCTAGGAAAAGGAGATTGTTCTCTCTACATTATAAAAATTTGACCAAAACACAGTTCGGAACCCACAGAAAGAATCATAAATATTTTACCCATCACTAATTTAACAGTACTTTCATAAGACCCAGCAAAGAGAAAGGCTCAGCAATGGAGACTGTAATAGTTATAAGATTTGGCTCACAACAGACTTCTACAAAGAAAACATTTTACATTCATATGATACAAACCTATTCCCACATGTCAAAAAAACTGAGGCCCCTCCTCTCATCAAGCCACTCTGACCAACTTTCAGAATAGGAGAGCAACAGGAAAATGACTAGACTGTCTGCAAATCCATTCTCAAGTCTTCAAACTAGAACATTATTTCTTCCCATAGGAATTTTTTTTTATGTTCAAGGAGGGTATGACCATAGCCGGCTTTTCCTTTCTTCTTTGTAAATCGTGTCCCCCATCCCTCATTACTGACTTTTCTGAAATACCTTACACAGAGCAAATATTTGTCAAACATTCAAATAGACAGACGAATAAATTACAATTACACAGCCTACCGGGGGCCAAATGGAGACTATCAGTTCATCACAGGTATGAACCAACATAAGTTTGCTAGTCTGTGGGCAAATCTCCATTTCTGGTCATTATTTTTTTAATGAACATATTACATGGCATGACACAATAAGGACAGAACACAACATTATCACAAGATATACATTTTAATACAAGTTTAAAACCAGGGAACAGGGCAGTACTGAGGAGAGGTGAGATAAACAAACAGAAGCCGAGCTGGTCAGGACCGAGTAAGGTTGAGGTTAGTGGCAACAGCATGTGTGTGGTTTCCAGGAAACCTTCAGTGAGACTGCTGTTAGCCCTAGCCCCGCACCTTGCCCAACCCAGTGCGCTGCCTCTTCTTCCAGCTCCCGCCTGGCTCGGTGCAGCACTGCCCTGCTCCCAGGGTGCGGCCGCCCAGCCCAAACTCACCTTGGCAGTAGAAGAGCCTGAAGTTTAAAACATGTTAATGCATCATGCCAAAAATGCAATGGACATGCACACTTCATACACTCATGTTTCCAGGGAGATAGAAAACGTGCCACCAATACGACAGTCTCTACACGAAACACCCGCAAAGAGGTCAAAGGAACGATTTTTCAACACCCACATTTACCACAAAAGAAAGAACAGAACAACAGTAGCATTATTGCACCATGAAATTTTACCTAATGCATTAAAGTACCAAAAATAATTGTGGCATCACCTACTTTAACTGCCATTATTTGCCCACTTGGTTTGTGGACCATTTTGTTGACAGAACCATAAGCTCCTCGTCCAATCTCTCCAAGGTCTTTCAAGTCCTCTGCAGTGAAATCCCAGTGTTGTTCAGGGGAGATCTTCAGTTTTCCTGATGACTCAATGCTGTGGGTTCTCAGTCTCTCTCTGTTAAAATATTGGGAAGCAATTTTTCCACATTTTAAATAGGTTTTAACTTTTTTTCTTTTAGCTAGCACTGATTAATGTGTGGGAAAATTTGTTTTCTCCTAAGTTACTAAAACAGCCTGACCTCTAGGTTTTTGGAATTTTTTGTTTGTGTCACCTTGTTTTTCCACATACTGAATTAAAAAGGCCTAAATTTAGGTACCCAGTAGACAATAACTTCAATGGGATTCATAAAACCAAATTTCCATTTATTATGGAATTAATTCTGATCAGTTTTCATTTCCAAATATAAGATCTTGTTCAAAATTTGCAAAACTGCTTTATTAAGTGAGAATCCCAAAAGCTGCAAAGCTCATTTCCAAAAAGTTTTTATCCTATCTTACTCAACATTAATTATTCCAGAACTTCAATCCTTCGTCAGTACAGCTAGCTCTCTCTAAGGATCCTAACGCTCAGGTATCATCCCACAGCAATCAAACTGTGGACTTCTTTACGATACAATGTTTCTTGGCTTAACCTATGTACTTCATGAAAAAGATGACTGAGAAAATTACTCTTGCCTAGCCAGGAAAATTTCTCCTGAAGATAGGAGTCAGAAAACAGTATTTGTAAAGATTCCCTGGATGATTCCTGTTCAGTAACTAGTATGGTAGTATATAAACCTTTCCTTGTTAATAGTAAGCTGAGGTGGGGGAAGAGTTAAATGAACAGCTCGTGGCTCCCAGAGAAACAGTCATGTGCTATTCCACCTGAGCCTGTCAGCTACTATTCAGTAGGAGGAAGGAGGAGAAAAGTGAAATGACCAGTGGACAGAACAGCTGACTCATTACACATTTCCAAGATCACCTCCAAAAATCTCAGCTTAGAGACCAAAGTATTAACTTCTAACTATTCTTTGTAAAAAATGAAAAACGTAAAATCTGTTTCTCTCTTGTTCTCTTCTGTCTCACACACAAACTCCAAAGTGTAGGAATAAATGGTATCAATCTAGAGAGTGCAACATGCATAAAGAGAAAGAGTCCACTGAATATCAACTGCATTTTTCAATTTCACACTACATGATCTGAATCTCTTTTTAACTCTGATCTCATGATATAAACTATGAAAGTTCACATGCTTGGTCATTTATTTTCCTTCTTCCAAAATCTAGAAGTATCTTCTTCATTTAGAATTGTTCTCCGTAGCTACTTTTAAAGTTCTCAAAATACAAAGAATTTTAAAGTCTTTCCTCCATATTAATTATATATACTGGCTAGGCGCCTGTGGCTCAAGTAGCTAAGGCGCCAGCCACATACACCTAAGGTGGCAGGTTCAAATCCAGCCTGGGCCTGACAAAAAGCAACAATGACGGCTGCAACCAAAAAATAGCCAGGCGTTATGGCGGGCGCCTGTGGTCCCAGCTACTTGGGAGGCTGAGGCAGGAGACTCGCTTGAGCCTAGGAGTTGGAGGTTGCTGTGAGCTATGATGCCACAGCACTCTACCCAGGGAGATAGCTTGAGGCTCTGTCTCAAAAAAAAAAAAAAATTATATATACTAATATTAATAATAAACAAAATGTGAGGTTTCAGTTCAAAGATTGATACACTTGCGTAGATAACAACTTAGTAAACCAGCATTCCAAATAAAAGAGTCTCACATCATAATACTGATAACTCATAACATCAGTTTACATTAACACAAGTACTTTTCAGTCCAAAATCCTTTCACTCCTATTACTTGATACTCTAGAGTGTCTGAGTATTTGATACTGAGAGTCACAAGAAGCCCAGAAATCAGTGCCATAAGCGGCCATTATCGGTGAAGCCAGAACTAACTTTTTAAGATGAAAATTGGGTCTATGGCCCAGCGCCTGTGGCTCAAGTGTCTAAGGCACCAGCCACATACACCTAAGGTGGCAGGTTCGAATCCAGCCCAGGTCCGCCAAACAACAATGAAGGCCGCAACCTAAAAATAGCCAGGCGTTGTGGCAGGTGCCTGTAGTCCCAGCTACTTGGGAGGCTGAGGCAGGAGACTCGCTTGAGTCCAGGAGTTGGAGGTTGCTGTGAGCCGTGATGCCACGGCATTCTACCCAGGGCAACAGTTTAAGGCTCTGTCTAGAAAAAAAAAAAAAAAAAAAAGGAAAAGAAAATTGGGGGGTCTAGACAAAAGAATAGAAATTTTCTCAGTCATTTTTTTCATGAAGTAGATAGCTTAACATCTACTTCAAGAAACATTCTAACATAAGGAAGTTCCAAGTATAATGACTATTTTTCTATCATCACTGGCAAGTCAATAACAATCTGATCGCTGTTTAATCACTACTAAAATCTACAGCACCAGTCTACTGATGAGGGTAACTGGGAAAAGTTAATTTTAATAAAATTAGTTGCAAATTGGAAGCAGCATTTTAAAAGTATTCACTAGTTTAATGGTTGTAGCAGACAGACTCCAAGAGGTGCTCATAATGCCCACCTTTCTGGCGCTGACATCTTGTGTAAGCTCCTCCCTCTGAATGTGGGTGAGGCCTGTGACTTGTTTCTAACCAACAAAGATGATGGGACATCGCTCTTACAATTGCATCATGTTGTATATGACACTCTTACAAGCATTCTTGAGAACTCAAATGAAATGAATAATGTTACTATATAAAAATCACAGAATGAAAACAGTTACAATATTATGTCTATTACTTTAAAGATCAAATAGTTCAACCCACTGTAGTCTCTTGTATAGTTTCTGGATAAAGTCCCTTTTCTTCTTTAAAGTGAACAGGTTAAAACCTAAGAGGTGTGGAGTATCTTCTTAGGTTAATGAAAATGTCCAAAAATTGAATAAGGTATCAGATACATAACTCTGAAAATCCTATTAATAAAAGTAATTAAACCGTACATTTTAAATGTGTGAATTGCAGAGTTCAGGAAAGCTGTTAAAAGAAAAAGGTGAACAGAAGAATATGATTACTACTGAGAGTTGTAAGTTTTGCATTTAGACAGAAAAAGAATTGTAAAAACCACAGAAAAACATGCCACGGTTAACACAACACAAAGGCCTGTTCATACAGTCATCGTTAATACTGGCCTGGCAATCATACCTCTAAAACTGAATCAATTTCACATCTATTGCTTTAATAGTCCAACCATGATGGCTTCAGAGGAGAACTACACAGATATAGCACTGAACTGACTAAATGTGGAGGCCTAACCTGAACCTTATCATTGATCTCTAACAGTCTAATCAATTTCTGTCCTAAACTATGTAAGAGGCCTAGGAAAGAATATGAATACAAAACACATCCCCTGAGAAGATTAAAGAAATCTTTAATACTTTAAAGAATACTTTGATACGTTAATCTTTAGTCTCAGCGCCCACAGCTCCATGGTGATGACGCTGGCCAAATACACTGAGGCTGGTGGGTTCAAACCTGGCCCGGGCCAGCTAAATGATGACAATCGCAACAAAAAAATAGCCGGGCATTGTAGTGGGTGCCTATAGTCCCAGCTACTTGGGAGGCTGAGGCAAGAGAATTGATTAAGCCCAAGAGTTTGAGGTTGCTGTAAGCTATGATGCAATAGCACTCTACTGAGGGTGACATGGAAAGACTGTCTCAAAAAAAAAAAAAAACCTTTAATCTTTGTACTGTTAAAGAAAAAAATTATCTGACTTCTCCTTGGGATAGACTTTCCTAAGAACAGGGAATGTATTTTATCAAACAAAATTCCTAAATATCCCTCACCCTTTCCTTTATAATTTTCTAGGCATAATTTTAAACAAGCCACCCTTACCTGCTTTAGTGAACACTCCATAGGGTTCTGACTCCAAACTCCTTCCTCATTTCCACCTGGAAGACCCAAGCAAGAGCCCCAGTGACAGTAACCACTGCCACCCAGCATCCATTCCCCTCTTCATCCTTCCTAATGTACACATTGCAACCAATAAAAGGCTACACTTCCTAACTGCTATGAAGTTCTCAAAATTCACACATTAAAGCTCTACCCCCAATGTGACTATATAGAAGATAGGGATATAGAGGGAGATAACTAAGGTTAAATGAATGTAATGAAGGGTGGGCTGCTCACTCAGTACCATTAGTGTCCTTCCAAAGAGCCCACTCTCTTCCCATGTGCAGGAAGAAAAGGTTATATGAGACATAGGAGACGGTGGCCTCCTACAAACCAAAGAGGCTTCAAACTGAAACCTACCTTGCCACACCTTGATCTTAGACTTCCCAGGCTCTAGAACTATGAGAAATAAGTGTTTATTGTTTAAGACACCCAGTGTGTAACTTTTTATGGCAGCTTGAGCTAAGATGCCAACATTCCTTACAGTTAGAGGTGGAAAATTATTGACAGTATGTAAAGGGAGCTGACTCAGCTGGAAAAAAGGTGCTTTTCTTTTCTCTTAACCTCCTTCCTATTGCCTGGAATGTAGGTAATGACTAGAACTCTAGATGTCCCCAATGCCCTTCAGAATGGAAATAATGTCGAGAGAATGATGGAGCAGAAAATAAAAGCACTGTAGACTCTGATAAGAATGAAGCTACTACCTTAGCCTAAATGTCTTCAAATCCACACGCCAGTTCCAGACAACAGGCCAAAAGCATTTTCTTGAATAGAATACTCAACTCCAGCATCCCTGACTTCCTAGAGCCTACTAATAACTTGGTTCCCAAAGATTCAACAGTTCCATATTCTAGAGAAAACTCTAAGAAATCAACAACTGATACAGATGCTGTGAGTAGTCAAGAGAAATGAAATATGTTTGTAAATGTAACTTTTGCGAGACACAGGAGATAACAGGTGGAATACTTAACAGAGGGCCTGAATCCATATAATACAAGTCTCATTCAATGTACAAAAATTATATACATATTTTTTTGTTTATGTTTTTGAGACAAAGTCTCTGCTGCCCAGGCTGAAGTACAGTGGTGCCATCGTAGCTCACCGCAATCTTAAACTCCTGGGTTCAAGAGCTCCTCTGGCCTCAGCCCTCTAAGTAGCTGGAACTACAGGCACACCACCACACCTAATTTTTCTTTCTTTCTTTTTTTTTTTTTAATAGACACAAAAGGTCTCACTCTTGCTCAGGCTGGTCTCAAACTCCTGGCCTCAGGCAACCCTCCTGCCTTGGCCTCCCGGAGTGCTAGAATTAGAGGCATGAGCCACTGCACCCAGCCCAGAAATAATTATATTTTAAAATCAAGGATGTATCTCACCACATGAAAATCTGAAAACTATACATTTTGAGCCTATATATGTGCACTGAAGTTCCTTCTGATTACTTTTTTGATTTACCTTTTGCACAGAAATGACCATGTGTCCACTTACTATTTAATATTAAATCAACATTACAGTATTTTAGTCATCATCTTTACATTGACCAATCTATAAGTTTCTGAAAACCTGCAGATTAAAAAAAAACTAAAGAACTATGACATGGCTCAGTGCCTGTGGCTCAAGCGGCTAAGGCGCCAGCCACATACACCTAAGGTGGTGGGTTCGAATCCCCAGCCCGGGCCCACCAAACAATGATGATGGTTGCAACCAAAAAATGGCCGGGCGTTGTGGCGGGCGCCTATAGTCCCAGCTACTTGGGAGGCTGAGACAGGAGTTGGAGGTTGCTATGAGCTGTGATGCCATGGCACTCTACCCAGGGGGATAGCTTGAGGCTCTGTCTCCAAAAAAAAAAGAACTATGACATAATGTTCCAAAACAATAATCAGACTAGGCATTGAGAAAAGCTGTATTTCTACCCAATGTGTCTAATAAAGCTGTCCAGGACTTTGTATACAGGCAAGTGGCCTTGTTTTTTAAATACAGTGGCAAAGCTAAGAAGGTGACCCTGCATAGCTCCAGCCACCCTGTCTACCTCCACACACCCTCTACTAAATACATCATGCTTGCTGTGCAAATTCAACAGCAAGACATGAACAAGAATCTGTTTTCACAACTGGACTGCCCCATCTCAAATCCTTCCTAAAGCTACACAGGCAGAAGAGAAAAGAAAAATCATAACCATCATAACCCAAAAAGAATCCACTATTATTAATGATTCAGTATATTGTATTTTCTTTCCCTGTACCATCTAAATAGGTTATAGAAGTGGTACACCTACTATTTCATAAATTTCTTTCTTTTTTTGAAAGTCTCACTGTGTCACCCTCGGCAGAGTGCCATGGCATCAGAGCTCAAACTTCTGGGCTTAAGCAATTCTCTCTCCTCAGCCTCCCAAGTAGCTGGGATTACAGGTGCCTGCCACAATGTCCAACTATTTTTTTGTTGCAGTTGTCATCGTTATTTAGCAGGCCCGGGCCGATTCAAACCCGCCAGCCTGGGTATATGTACACACTGAGCTTTGGGTGCTACCCTGTTTCATAAATTTCATTTAACATGTTTTAATACAGTAGTCATTACAATAATCCACACCATTACAATAAAAATTGCAGGGATTTAGCAGCACCAGCCGCCAGGGTCCCCAATATATCGAGCCAAGAGCAACTTTCTTCCTCATGCCATTTTGATAGGCAATAACATACAATCCTTTTCAATTGTGTTTTGTTTCATTATGCTTAGAGTAAAAGAGGATAGAACAGGATTTTCAACCAGTGTGTTTAAAGAAGTTCAAAGCACAGTAAGTATATTCATTTTTTTTTTTTTTTTTTTTTTTTTAGAAAGAGTATCCCCCTGGGTTGAGTGCCATGGCATCATCGCTTACAACAAACTCAAACTCTTGGGAGTAGCTGGGACTACAGACACCCCCCACCACGCCTGGCTAATTTTTCTATTTTTAGTAGAAATGAGGTCTCACTCTTGCTAAGGCTGGTCTTGAACTCCTCAGTTCAAGTAATCTACCCTCGTTGGCCTCCCAGGGTGCTAGGATTACAGATGTGAGCTACCACACCAGCATTTACTCTTTTGATCAACATAATTTAAATGTGCTATGGAAGTTTAACTATAGGTCCAAGTGTGCTGTAAGATTAAAAAAAACAAAAATTGAAAAACACCAGAGTAGAAGCATTTCTTCTATTATCATGAACTGCCTGAGCCAGCACCCGTCAACCTTCCTGATCGGGTGTTTGGCTGATGCTGCGTTGACCGACAAGGGCTTTATTAACAACACCAACCACTGTCCTGCATTCAAGTATTTTACCAGTATGTTGCTTACCTCCCCCCACCACATTTATGAAGGTGCACGTATTTAAAAAGTCAATTAATATGTTTTCAAATCTATCATTCCCTTCACATACTATTCTTTTACTGTCCTGAAGTATCATTTATGTTCATGACTCTATGTGATATGGATTCACTCTACCACTGCATTTTCAGGTTCCTAATAAAATCTTTTCCTCATCTGTCATCAGTCACCCTTTTCTGTAAGTCTGTTGCCTATTCATCTAAATATCTGAATCTGTTCTTTCCTTGGGAATAGACTTTTATAAATGCTATGATTTCTTCCATTCTATAAAGAATATTGGTCATTACTGCAGGGAAAAAAAAAACTATTTTGAATCCTCTGAAATATCTTATCTAGAGACGTTTTTACCTTGGCCTACTATGGAGTATCAGGAGACAGACTTACTTGAAACAAACAAACAAACAAAAAAAAAAAAAACACAATATATGAGACAACCTCAAAGACACTGAATAATCAGGCAACAAAGCAGAGCAGGCCCTGAAAATCAGGAAATACACAAAGTGACCCCTGTAATTGACCCCAGCTTACTGCTGAAGTCTTGGCAAATCCTGGCAGTACCCTCGTGTTGAGGACATGGATCTGGGAGTGTGGGGATACGGAGGTAGCCACAGTTTACAAGGCGCAGTACTGGCTGGGTAAGAGAGAGCTGCACAGATACAGGAGGGCCCTCCCTGAACAGTGCATGTCTGTGAGAAACCCATCACCCAGAAGGGTAAGAGGGAACAACACCCAGGCTGTCATCCACAGCAGTTCCCATTCCTACCCACTAAAGTGGAAAATTTCCTACTGGATTCTAGTAGGATCCTCAGAAGGCTTTTACTTCACTAGTGAGGTAAAATTAGCTCTGGAGTTGTCTCATCTATTAAAGCTAAAAAGCAAGAGCTGAAAGAAATCAAGCTGACTCCAAGTAATAAACCAAAGAACAAAATTTAAAAATATTTACAAAAAAAAATTTTTAAAGCCAGCACCCAATTACACCCAGCATGCAATCCAAAATCACCTAAGTGTGCAGGAAAAGACCACAATGAAGAGAAAAATCAATCAACTGAAAAAGACCCAGACATAACAGAGATGCTAGATAGCAGACAAGGAAAATGAAACTGTATTGTTACTGCATTCCCCATGTTCAAGAAACTAAAGGAAGGATGGAGTGTGTTGAATAAAAACATGGACAGTATAAAAAAGAACCAAATCAAACCAGAAGCCGTAACAAAGCAGGAAGAAATTTTGGGAGTGATAAATAAGTTATCTTGACTGAGTGATGCATCAGAAGTATATACACATGTCAAAATTTAGCATATTGTATACTTTAAACATGGGCAGTTTATCATATGTCAATTATATCTCAATATACGCTGAGAGAGAGATAGAAGACTTCCCTCGGGCCCCGTTCTACCTGTATGAAAGGGATTTGCCTACCACATGTCTATGGTTCAAGGCCAGATTTGAAATATTCTGAGGCTCAGTGTGTTACCAATGAGAGCTCCAATGGGAAATTCTCCTATTCCCAATATTCTGAATTGACAGTAACAAATATAAAAACCCCATTGTAAGTCTATAATAAACAGCACTATTCTGTTACTACAATCCTTCTTTATTTATACCTTCAACACTTTACTTACAATGACCATGTTTCCCAGATATACAACATGTCAGCATCCATTTCTCCTTCCTCTTCTCTCCCTACGCAGTTATTTTCTGGCAGTTACCAGTGTGGGCAGGGTGAGGAGAGAGCACGAAAGGCGATGAAGAGGTCCTGCTTTGAGTCAACTGGCTCAGCACAGGCCACCTTTCCTAAGAAAGTCTCTGTTATAAGAGCAACCCCAGCTAAAAATTTTCTCTATGCTGGTACCCTATTATTAGAGATCTTTAATTTTTATTAAGACACTGCTACTCATGTATCATTCTATACTACAAACCTGAAACTGCTTTTACAAACTCAGAACTTTGTTCCTGAAGCGAATAAGAATCAATAGTCTTAATTACTTTTTGGCTACTTACTGAAAAGTCTTAACTACTTTTCAATAATTTTAATTACCTGAAGCTGATTTTTTTTTTTTTTTTGAGACAGAGCTTTAAGCTATCGCTCTGGGTCCAGTGTGTGGCATTACAGCTCGCAGCAACCTCCAACTTCTAGGCTTAAGCGATGATTCTCTTGCCTCAGCCTCCCAAGTAGCTGGGACTATACGCATCCACCACAACGCCCAGTTTTTGGTTGTTGTTGTTGCAGCTGTCATTGTTGTTTGGAGGGCCCAGGCTGGATTCAAACCTGCCAGCTCAAGTGTATGTGGCTGGCACCTAGGCGCTTAAGCCACAGGCGCCAAGCCGGAAGCTGATTTTTAATACTATTACTACGTGAATTATCTTTTGAACACATAACTATAAACATTCTCAAGTTTAGCTTTTATTATTTGGGAAACACAGTTATCAAACAAATCAATGAGAAAAAGGACTTAAAAATAAATTTTATTTACAGACATATTTAGGAACACATGTATTTTACATCACGCATAGATTTAAAATATAAGTTTGTTTTGAGCACCTTCTACTACTTAAATTTTAGCTTGTACACATGCACCATGTTCAACCAGTTTAATTTAATTCCAATCTACCCTATGGAACTTGATTTCTTTCTATTTCCTTATGATATTCGTATCATATATTCATAATATCAACAGAAAAATCAAAAGATAAAGTCTAACTGTAGCTGGATTCAAAGGAATTTGGATCCTTCTGTGAAGCTATTTAGGCTTAAACATACAAGTCAACATTACATAACAAATGTACTCTTAAGGGAAGAAAAGAAGAAATCTCATTCCCATGGATTCCTAAAGTCTCAATTTAATGTCCAGGATGTGCAAATGCACAGAGTAACAGAATGTGAAACACAGGCTTCATTCAGCCCTGTCCTTCTAATAAACTTCCTGAAAATCCTGGATTGAGCTTGGTGCTCGCCCTCTGTCTGCATGGATGCTGAAAGCAAAACACACCTAATCCACCGAAAGCTCCTGATCCACCAAAAGCTCCTGATCCACAGTCCTAGGAACACTTTCCAAAAAACCTGTTAGGCTACTTTGGCACTGCTTATTCCTACTGAACTCTAATTTGGACCCATTTGTGACCACTTTTGCTTAATTCTTTAAATGATCGTCTCCATAAACTAGAGATCATCTCCATAAAATAGATTTCATTTTAAAGTACTCAGGTGAGGATACAGGCATTAGGCTAGGTCAGGGGTCCTCAAACTTTTTAAACAGGGGCCAGTTTACTGTCCCTCAGACCCTTGGAGGGCCGGACTATGGGCCCCAGGACGAGTTGGCTGCTAAGCAAGACAGGCAGTGGTGGCAGAAACACCCAGCAGGCCAGATAAATGTCCCAGGCAGGCCGCATGGGGCCTGTGGGCCATAGTTCGAGGACACCTGGGCTAGGTTCTCTCAAATTGCAGAATAAAGAGGGTTTTTTCTACAGTTCCAGCATCCTCTTCAGAATCATTTGCCTACTATTTGATTCTTCACCATGTACACATTGTGACTTTTTAAATGTTTCAGAACATAGTCAAACATGCTAACAGAGACTTCTAGGGAACACAAAGATAGGTGCCTGTCACCGTGATTATGCTTTACAAATGTACCAATTTAAGAGGAAACATCACAGACCTTCCCTCCTGCCTAGGCCAATGGTTTGCATACTCCCACGATACAAAGGCCTGCCAACAAAGTCACGTCTCAGACTCACTGCTCTACACGTTAGTGTGTACACTCTACACTGCCACGCCTCCACTCACCTGGTAAGTCTATTACTTTTGAATCATACATAAATTTCCCAATGCCATAATCTAGTCGTGGCTCTCATCCCTCAAAACTGTGACTCTTATTTTGGTGCCAACTATCTTTCATTAAAATTCTAAATTCACATTGTTGTTTTGGGAGTAGAAACTGAGGGGAGAAAGATGGGAAGAGACGAGAAAAGAACAACAGGAAGTGTCGGGCACTGGTGGTTATCATTCCTGTGCATATTCTGGTATACATCTCTGAAGTCCTCTGTGGCTTCAACATGCCAACATCACCCTGTCCTGAAAAGGTGAGTTTAGCATCTCCTCTGCTAGATCCCAAGTTTCCTACAGAGTATACTCTTCATAGGTCTCCAAAGGAAACTTAACAGCAACTGGCCATCCTTAACAAAGAATGTGGCTTAAGAAGCCAAAACCACCACCTATGGTGGGTTGAAAAGACATAGCTATCCACAAAGGAATATGGCCTTACCCTTCTGACACATGTAATTACAGATCCTAACAAGAGATCATCATAGATTACAGTGCACCTTAAAAACGATGACAACTAGGCTCGGCGCCTGTGGCTCAATCGGCTAAGGCGCCAGCCACGTACACCTAAGGTGGCGGGTTCGAATCCCCAGCCCAGGCCCGCCAAACAACAATGATGGCTGCAACCAAAAAATGGCCGGGCGCCTGTGATCCCAGCTACTTGGGAGGCGGAGGCAGGAGACTCGCTTGAGCCCAGGAGTTGGAGGTTGCTATGAGCTGTGATGCCATGGTACTCTCCCCAGGGGGATAGCTTGAGGCTCCGTCTCAAAAAAAAAAAAAACGATGACAACTAAAAGAAGAAAGGAGAAAAGAGAAAAGGAGAAGACAGAGACACACAGAAAGACACAGGGAAGAGCAAGGGAAGACGGAGGTAG
>CAUYQV010115117.1:0-11105 GCA_963574575.1 Galagoides demidoff
CCTGTGGTCCCAGCTACTTGGGAGGCAGAGGCAGGAGACTCGCTTGAACCCAGGAGTTGGAGGTTGCTATGAGCTGTGATGCCATGGCACTCTACCCAGGGGGACAGCTTGAGGCTCCGTCTCAAAAAAAAAAAAAAACAACAACAAATCCTGTCATACATATAGAGAAAGGTAACTTGAATACACTGTTGATAGGAATGTAAACTGGTTCAGCCACTACGGAGAACAGTATGAAATTTCCTCAGAAAACTACAAACAGAACTATCAGATGATACAGCAATCTTACTACTGGACATTTATCCAAAGAAAAGAGAATCAGTAGGTTAAACATCTTCCCTCTTCCCATTGTTTTTTGCAGTGGTATTTACAATAGCCAAGACATGGAATCAATCCAAGTGTCTACCAGCACATGAATGTATACAGAAAATGTGGAAATATTATACAGACAGTGCCAAAAATGTATACACATTTTAAGAAAGGAAAAAACTGTATTAAAATTGTAATACTCAAGTCATGTTTACTTCCAGAATTATGAGAGAGACACAATAAAAGATAATGAATGTTACCAGTATACATTGAGTGTTATAATTTTAATATTTTTTTCTTTTCTTAAAATGTGCATACATTTTTTGGCACCCTCCATATATATAATGGAATACTATTCAGCCATTTAAAAAAATGAAATCTAGTCATTCGCAACAACATGAATAGAAATGGGGGACTGTATATTAGCTGAAAATATCTAGGAACAGAATATTAAACCCCACATGTTCTCACTCACTTGAAAACTAAAAAAAAATTATTTCATAGGAGTAAAAATAGAACAGAGGGTTCTACCTTCAAGTTTGGGAAGGGTAGGGGAAAAGGAAGATAGGAAACAATTTGTTAAAGAATACAAATTCTTTACAAATTTTCTTTATGGCTAGGTGGGCTGAGGTGGTTCTACTGTTCTATACCACTATAAGATGACTACAGTTAACAATAATATAATTTCAAAAAGCTAGAAAGAGGTTATTGAATGTTACCAAAATGAAGAAATGATAAATGTTTAAGATGATGGATATATCAGTACTAATTACTTGACCTAATCTTTATATGTTTTATGTAGCAAAATATCACTATGTACCCCCAAATATGTACAATTAATATTTGTCGACAAAAATAATGGAATAAAAGAAGAAAACTAATACCAGAAAAAATCTGAATTATGAAGTTTACTGTTGCGGTTCTTACACAGAATGTTTTCAACTTTTCCCCATTCAGTATGATGTTGTCTGTGAGTTTGTGAGAGAGGGCCTTTAATATTTGAGGTATGGTCCTCCTCTGGCTAGTTTGTTGAGGTATTTTATCATGTAGGGATGCTGGGTTTTATCAAATGTTCTTTTTGCCTTTAATAATAAATGCTTATCACATTTATTGTTTTGTACAGGTTAAATCACCTTTGCATTCTTGATATATATATATATCACTTGATTGCGGTATATTATCTTTTTGATATGCTCTTGGATTCAGTTTGCTAGTATTTTGTTGAGGATTTGGGTCTCTTTGTTAATTCCAGATATTAGTCTACAATTTTCTTTTTGTTGTTGTTGCATTTTTGTCTGGTTCTGTTATCAGGTTGATACTGGCCTTGCAGAATGAGAATTGCCTTCTCTTCCATTTTTTTTTTTTTGAACAGACTCAGGAGTGCTGGCATTATTCTTCATTGCACATTTGGCAGAATTTGGCTCTGAATCCATCTGATTCTGAAGTTTTTGTTGTTTTTAGGAGATTTTTATTACTGTTGCAAGATCACTATTTATTATTGAATCGCTCAGGATTTCTATTTACTCCTGGTTCTATCCTGACAGGTTTTACAGTTCAGCAACTTATACATTTCCTCTAGGTTTTCATGTTTGTGAGCATGTCATTGTTCCTAATAGTCTCTATTTGAAATGGATTTTTTGCATTGCTTTGGTATCCATTGTAATGTCTCATTTTTCATTTTGGATTTCATTTACTTGGATCCTCTCTCTTCTTTTCTTGGTTAGTCTAGCTCGTGGTTGATCAGATTTGTTTATCTCTTAAAGAACAAATTTTATGTGACCCTTTGTATCAATTTTTAGTCTCTATTTCATTTAGTTCTGCCTTGATTTTTACTATTTCCTTTCTTCTGCTAATTTTAGAGAAGTTTGGTTTGATTTATTTGGCTTGGCTTTGTTATTATATAGTGTGTCTCAAATGTTCCCATACATCAGGAAAATGGGAAATTATAGCTAAATAATATTTTGCAAAATATTCATTACAAAATTTTATAAAACATTTATAAAATATTTCCTACATGTTGGCCACCTCTTTCTATACATCTACAAATTCTTATTTCCCAGTCATGACAAACACATTCCAAGATATATGTGGTTATAATTTTCCCCTATGTATGGAACTTTTTGGAGTACCCTTAGATATGATGTTAGGTTGTATTATATATGATCCTTCTACTTTTTTTATTAAATCATATCTATGTACATTAATGTAATTATGGGGTACAATGTGCTGGTTTTATATACAGTTTGAAATACTTTCATCAAATTGGTTAACATAGCCTTCACCACACTTTCTTAGTTATTGTGTTAAGACATTTATATTCTACACTTAGTAGATTTAACATGTACCCTTGTAAAATGCACCATAGGTGTGGTCCCATCAATTACCCTCCTTCCACCCATCCTCCCCCCTCCTCACCTCTCCCACTTCTTTTTCCACTTTATCTAGGGATGTAGTTGGGTTATAGCATTCATATGGAAGTATAGTGCTTATAAATTGGTTTCATAGTAGGGCTGAATACATTGGATACTTTTTCTTCCATTCTTGAGATACTTTGCTAAGAAGAGTATGTTCCAGCTCCATCCATGGAAACATAAAAGAGGGAAAGTCTCCATCTTTTTTAAGGCTGCATAATATTCCATGGTGTACATATACCACAATTTATTACTATATTCATGGGTTAATGGGCACTTGGGCTTCTTCCATGACTTTGCAATTATGAATTGGGCTGCAGTAAACATTCTGGTGCAAATATCTTTGTTATAAAATGATTTTTTGGTCTTTTGGATATATACCTAGTAGAGGAATTAAAGGATCTAATGGCAGGTCTATTTTCAGATCCCTAAGTGATCTCTAAACATCTTTCCAAAAGGAACATATTAGTTTGGATTCCCACCAGAAGTGCAGAAGTGTTCCCTTTTCTCCACATCCATGTCCTCCATATCCATGCCAACATCTATGGTTTTGGGATTTTGTGATGTGGGCTTCTTACTGAAGCTAGATGATATCTCAAAGTGGTTTTGATTTGCATTTCTCTGATGATTAAGGATGATGAGCATTTTTTCATGTGTCTGTAGGCCGTGTCTTCTTCAGGGAAGTTTCTATTCAAGTCCCTTGCCCACACTGACATGAGATCACTTGTTCTTTTCTTGCTAATACATCTGGGTTACCTGTAGATTCTGGTTATTAAACCTTTGTCAGAGACATAACCTGCAAATATCTTCTCCCATTATGAAGGCAGTCTGCTTGCTTTACATGTCTCTTGCCTGGGACAAAAGTTGATCTCTAATATGAAAGTTTCTTCTACTTTCTTAATGTAAGTGCTGAATGACATAAATTTCACTCTTAATACTGTTTTTCTACATTCCACAGGTTTTAGTATGCTGTGTTTCCAATTTCATTTGTTTAAAAACCTTTTAAATTTATATCTTAATTTATTCATTGACTCAACAATCATTTGAGTCATGTTGTTTAATTTCCATGTATACGTATAGTTTCTGAAGTTTCTCTTGGTATTGATTTCTAGTTGTATTCCACTATTTTCTTTCAACATTTGAGTCATGTTGTTTAATTTCTATGTATATGTATAGTTTCTGAAGTTTCTCCTGGTATTGATTTCTAGTTGTATTCCACTATTTTCTTTCTTTCTTTCTTTCTTTTTTTTTTTTTTTTTTTTTACTTTTGGACAGAGTCTCAAGCTGTTGCCCTGGGTAGAGTGCTGTGCTGTGGCATCAAAGCTCACAGTAACCTCCAACTCCAGCTCAAGCAATCAGTTTTTCTATTTTTTGTAGAGAGGGAATCTCGTTTTTGCTCAGGCTGCCCTCAAACTCATGAGTTCAAGCAATCTACCCACCTCAGCCTCCCAGAGTCCTAGGAGTACAGGCATGAGCCACCATATTTGGCTCTATTTCACTATTTTCTGACACAATATGTGGTTTTAATTTCTTTTATTTGTTGAGTCTTGTAGACATGTTTTTAATAAGAATTTACATTTGGCAGTTGTGGGTAAAGTATTCTGGAAATACCTGGTAGGTCCATTTAGTCTAAAGTTTAAGTAATTTAAGTTTAAGTCAAGTAATTTTTATTGATTTTCTCTCCTAATGATCTATCTTGTGTTTTGAGAGAAGTACTGAAGTCCCCCACTATTATTGTATTATTTTCTATACCTTTTTTTAGGACTAATAATATTTTTTCCATGAATCTGAGTGCCCTGGTGTTAATGCATACATATTTAAATTTTGCTGAATGTATAATTTTATCATTATATAAAAGATCTTTTTCTTTTACTCTTTTTAACTTAAAGTCTGTCTTATCTGATATGACTATTCTTGCTTGCTATTGGTTTTTGTTTGTCTGGAATATCATTTCCCACTGCTTTACTTTCATTCTATATGTATTTTTACAGGTAAGAATGATTTTGTGTAAGCAGCATATAATTGGATCAATTTAAAAATCCATTCTGTCAATTTATTAATATATCTTTTAATAAATTCATGTTCAAGGTTAATATTGATGTGAGATTTTATTCCTATTCCTATTGTTAATTATCTAGTTATTTTCTGAATTCTTCATTTCATTCTTTTTCTTTTGTTTTTGTGGTTTGGTGTAATTTGGTCATGTTTTCATTTGATTTCTTACTTTTCCTCCTGTGTGTGATTGTTTTTATAAAGTCTATGAGCTTTATACTTTTTTGTGTTTTTATGGTGGCAAATATCTACCTTTCATTTCATCATTAAGACTCCTTTAAGGAGTTATTGTAGGGCTGGCCTCGCAATGACAAATTCCCTCATTGTTTGCTTATCTGGGAGGAAAGACTTTATTTCTTCTTCACTTGTTAAACTTAATCTAGCTTGATATAAAAATCTTAGCTGATAGAATTTATTTTTCTTTTAGCACTTTGAAATGCCATCACATTTATAAGGTTTCTACTGAGAAATCTGCTGTTTATTCGGTAGGTTTTCCTTGATAAGTGACTAGATACTTCTTTTTCTGCTGATTTTAAAATTCTCTTTTTCACTTTGATGTTAGAAGGTCTGATGACAATGTGTCATGATAATGTCCTTTTTGCAACGTACATTTTTCTGGGGATTGATGGGTCTGTTGTATATATATGTCTAAATCTCTTGCTGGATTTGGAAAGTTTTCATTATTTCCTAAAATAGATTTTCTAGAATTTCTGATTTTCTCCCCCCTTGGAAATACTGATAACTCATATGTTTGATCACTTTATATAATCCCATATGTTTTGATGCTTTTCTTATAGCCACCTAATCTTTGGTAAACCAAACAAGAATATACATTGGGGGAAAGAATCCCTAGTCAATAAATGGTGCTGGGAGAACTGGATATCCACATGCAAAAGATTTAAACTGCACCCATACATTTCTCCACTCACAAAAATTGATTCAAGATGGATAAAAGATCTAAATATAAAACACAAAACAATAAAAATCCTCAAAGAAAGTGTGGGGAAAACACTTGAAGCTGTCGGCCTGGGGAAAGACTTTATAAGGAAGACTTCCATGGCAATTGCAACAACAACAAAGATAAACAAATAGGACTTAATGAAACTGAAAAGCTTCTGTACAACTAAAGAGACAACAACCAAAGCAAATAGACAACCTACACAATGGAAAGGGACATTGTATATTTTGAATTGGACAAAAACTTGATAAATAGCATCTACAAAGAACTCAATTTAATCAACATAAAAGGAACCAACAATCCCTTATGTCACTGGGCAAGAGAGATGAATAGAACATTCTCTAAAGAAGACAGATGTATGGCTAATGAATACATGAAAAAATGATCATTGTCCCTAATTATTAGAGAAATGCAAATCAAAACCACCCTGAGATATCATCTAATCCAGTGAGAATAACCCATATCATAAATCTCAAAACTGCAGATGCTGGTGTGGATGTGGAGAGATGGGAACACTTTTACACTGCTGGTGGGATTGCAAACTAATACAATCTTTTTGGAAGGAAGCATGGAGAACCCTCAAAGAACTCAAACTAGACTTCACATTTGATCTTGCAATCCCATTACTGGGCATCCACCTAGAAGGAAAAAAATCCTTTTACCATAAAGACACTTGCACTAGACTATTTATTGCTGCTCAATTTACAATCACCAAAATGTGGAAACAGCCCACCAACCCAGGAAAAGAGTAACAAGCTACGGTATATGTATACCAGGGAATACTATTCAGCCACTAAAAATGATGGAGACTTTACATCTTTTGTATTAACCTGGATGGAAGTGGAACACATTAGTCTTAGTAAAGCCTCACAAGAATGGAGAAGCAAAACTCCTATGTACTTAATTCTGATATGAGGACAATTATTGACCTAATACACGGTGGGAGGTGGAGAACTGGGAGAGCAGAGAGAGGGAAGGAGGGAGGGTGTGGGGGTCACAGTGTGTGATACACCTTTTGGGGATGGGACACATTATAAGAGGGTCTCTATCTAACAAATGCAATCAATGTAACCTGGTTCTTTGTACCCTCAGTGAATCCCCAACAATAAAACAAAATAATAAAAATAAAAAATAAATAAATAATAATTCTTAAAATCCATGCCAATACCAAGGCCTCAAGGAATTTTTCAGAAGAAAAACAGAAATCACAACCATGAATCAGTTAAAGAATAAAAATAATGAATAGTTATTGATGTTTTGTATTTATAAATTTTCAGTGGGAAATGTTTCCGGTTGGTGAATCCTGTTTTCAATTTCTCTCTTTTGCCAATTCACTACCTTTTTCCAGCTTAAATGATATAATTTCTGAAATTTCTATTTTCTTACAATTAATAAAACCATATTTCCATTTCTGTAGTCTTTCTGATTTTCTTGATATTTCCAGAGGTCTTTTATTAAAATTTGTCATGTAAAGGAGGTAAGTTGTCCAAGTCTGACTTCATAAACACTAAATTGCATGAAACACAGAGACTATACCATTTAATAAATAAACCACCCTTTGTCTATGACCTCTACAAATGTATATTTATGATAAACGAGAGAAGTGTGTAGAAAAGTCAACTTTGACAAAAATAGTAATAATCTCATAGTCTTAATGCTTAATAGTGGAAGAAGTAGGCCATAGTGCTCTACTGTGAGATTGGACATTTAACTCCCTTCCCATTTTGGAAGTGGCTCTGCCTCTTCTCCATCCATATGCCTGCAGAAGGAGTAATCAAGTACATGCTTATCCTTTGCATTAACTAAACATTGAGTGATAATCTGGGTCTTAGCACTGACCTAAGATGAACCAGTAAGTCCCTCTCCTGGGATTTTGTAAACATGACTTAGAATTTGATCAGAACATGCACTCCAATTGTCAATTTTACTCCCCAACTTATTGTTATCTGCTTTGAGTCTGTATGCACAAGGAGGAGGATTTTCTCATATCTCTTCATGTATTTCCTCATAGTGACTGCATCACAGTATTCACAGTGGTCTTCCCTGATATTCCCAGCTCCTCCATGAGAATACTTCACTGCTGGGAACTTCCTTTATTTCTCAACATAATCACCACATTAGTGCACTTGTCTGCATTGATACCAACAAATGAGTTACTCTGTTCCAGGATAAATTTCCTGCTTTGCCCATCTTTTAAACCCAATCAGTATTGTTATATATCAATTGAACAGATTTATTGTTCTTTACAGAGACATTGGGGTAACTAAAAGATGTCATGGCCTAAACAGGGAGGAAATTAAATGATGTATCATCTACCATAGTGTTTTGTAACTTCATATGAAGAAGATGACTAGACCCTGAACTGTACAAAGGTGACAAAGGTAATAATCTAAAAGAATGAATAATCTAACTATGTTACAGAAAACTGGAAGGGGGAGTCAAACATGTATTATGTTCAAATAAACATCCTCACCTATGTGTTGCCTAATTGAACACTGTTACTACTAAGGTGCTTCTGATTCACACACAAGAGGGATATAGACTGTGGCAAAGGAAAGTGACAAGTGACTCCTCAGAATTACAGAAACCACTCTGGACAGGTCACTCAAAATAGCTGATGAAATATGAGTCTGTTAGCCTATGAATCTGTATGAAACCAAGGAATATGTGGTCGTGCACCCATTCTAGTGCCACATGACACACTGTCTTGTTTCTCCTCTACACAGATATTCTTAAAGCTAAGTAGGTTGCCTATAGTGATATTCTTGACTGTTATCTGTTGTGTACACCATCTAATAGAAAAGCACCCAAAATGTTTAAATGTTTAGGGTAGCCTCTCGTGACTGTCCCTTGTTCCTAATCTCATATTCCTCTCTGTAGGTATGTTCTTCTTTGTGATACTCCACATACTTTTTGTGATATTGTGCTCTTACTAACAGAAAACTGATTTGCTTTAGTATTTGTTTGACTTCTCTCTCCCACATATTTTCACAGGTCTGAGTTATTCAGCCTGAAATCAGAACCCAGAAGTTCTAAATGACTCTACACCAATGGTCATCACAGAACTCATGTCATTATCTCATTCTTTCAGTTTCCAGCAGGAGTGGTAGAAACACACACACACACGTATATCTCCAATCCAAAAGTTCTAAATGACTCTACGCCAATGGTCATCATGGAAATCATGTCATTATATCATTCTTTCAATTTCCAGAAAGGAGTGGTAGAAACACACACACATGCATTTCTCTAATCTCCAAAGTATTAATTTTGATTTTTATACAATAGCATAATCTCAACCTATAAGAAGAAAGAAAAAACATTTTTCTTACCAGCCACAAGCTTTGTAAGGCCAGCAATCTCAGAATAAAATATTAATATTATCATTATGGAGATCAGTATTAATTCTTTTCCTATGCCCCAAATTTATACTTTCAATTTTAGCCTATTATATCTGCTGTGACTGAAAAATAAACTCATTGTCAAACATACATCTCTCTTTTTTTTTTTTTAAGACAGAGCCTCAAGCTGTTCCCCTGGGTAGAGTGCCTTGGCATCACAGCTCACAGCAATCTCCAACTCCTGGGTTCAAGCGAGTCTCCTGCCTCAGCCTTACAAATAGCTGGGACCACAGGTGCCCGCCACAATGGCTGGCTATTTTTTGGTTGTAGCCATCATTGTTGTTTGGCAGGCCTAGGCTGGATTCAAACCTGCCACCTTAAGTGTATGTGGCTGGCGCCTTAGCCACTTGAGCCACAGGTGCCAAGCCAAACATACATCTCTTAATGGCTGTTCCTTTTGCTGTATGAAGTCCCAGGAGAAGTACTGAAATGTATTCTTGTAAGATCTAAAATAAATTGTTGGCTAGGAGATAGTCTACTCAGTTTATCTCTTCTTTTTTCTTTGAAGGAAGGAGAACAAAATTTCTTTCTTCTAATTGCAAAGTTACATTTAAGTAGTAGTGAATGAACATCCTTTATATCACACAGAGAAAATTGATCTATAAACATAAGGAAAAGAGCCCTGAGGCCATTGTAGAGCCTGGGGCTGGCAGTTTTCAAGGACCAGCTGCATTCCTCCCCTTCTATGAGTAGATTGTTCTTTTCCTTTTCTTTCACCAGATATTATAGTATCTTACCAATTAAGAGTAATTCAATTTTTCTGTATGTAACTTATAAGCAAAAGAAACCTCATTAGCAGACCAAACTAATCAAATAAATGCCTTCTTTTCTCATACCAGTTGGTATTGTTTGAGAAAAGGCAGACATGTATCCCAACCTTAGTATTTAGATGTTGTAACATGTTAGCTCAAAATATTAGTATCCTTTTCTGTGTATTTTTCTCTCCTTTTACACTCACTGTTATCCAAGAACTGGTTTTACTCTTCCTACCCACAAGAAAGCAAATGCAAAGTTAAATCCAAGAGAAAGATCCCAGGATCCAGATTTGCACAACTAGCTTTCCTATCTTATGGACTAGAGGAGTTAAGGGAGGGTGGCACAAACTGCAGGAAGTATCTCTGAGATAGAGAAAGGAGAGACAGAAGAGAAAAACTGGTCATCTTTAAGCAAGATAGAAAAAAGGAACACCATTTGTCTCAAATACCAGCAGCAGAACACAAGGGACACGATGAACAGACTCAAAAATTGGTACCAATTGTCATCTACCTAAGGACAACGTATGGTTCAACAGTCCTAGAAACTTCCTCACCCCTCCCTAAGCAGGAGGAGGGGCGTTTGGACACCCTGTATCAACGCAAAGGTATGAATGAGAACATCTCATCCCTGACCAATGGGGACCAGAACAGCACCAATTAGATACATTTCTATGAGTGACACATCAACAGACCTGTAGCTCCTCTTACAGAGAACAATCAGGGCCCAATCTAAAAAGAAAGAACCCAAAATTTAAACTACTTCTGTATGAAATTAAAATCTTAAAACTTATGCCTGAAAAGTCACAACTTGTCAGAAGAAGAGAGGGAAACAAATAGGAGCTGTCTTCAAAACAGAAAGCTGTCAAGTTAGAGCTGGTTTCCCTTTCCATGTCTCTGCTTTCCTGTTTGTATTCACCACCCACCATTCTATAAAAGTTAACTATAGGCTCGGCGCCTGTGGCTCAATCAGCTAAGGTGCCAGCCACATACACCTAAGGTGGCGGGTTCGAATCCCCAGCCCGGGCCTGCCAAACAACAATGATGGCTGCAACCAAAAAATGGCCAGGCGTTGTGGTGGGCGCCTGTGGTCCCAGCTACTTGGGAGGCTGAGACAGGAGACTCGCTTGAGCCCAGGAGTTGGAGGTTGCTATGAGCTGTGATGCCATGGCACTCTACCCAGGGGGACAGCTTGAGGCTCCGTCTCAAAAAAAAAAAAAAAAAA
>CAUYQV010115122.1:0-10082 GCA_963574575.1 Galagoides demidoff
CCCAGCTACTTGGGAGGCGGAGGCAGGAGACTCGCTTGAGCCCAGGAGTTGGAGGTTGCTATGAGCTGTGATGCCATGGCACTCTACCCAGGGGGATAGCTTGAGGCTCCGTCTCCAAAAAAAAAAAAAAAAAAAAAAAAAGTAATTACCAACCCAGTGCCTACATAAATTCAGTTAACAAGTAGATGTCCATTTCTATATCATGTCCCAACTGGAAAATTAATTAGATTTTTTTCTTAAACTTTTAAGGCTGCTTAGCATCAATTATTGGTATTATTATGAACTTTGCTATAGAATATTTTTTAATTTCATGATGTTCTTTAGCCAAGTTGCATTAAGAGGAAAGTAAAAAATTAATTCAATATAAATATTAGTTTGTTTAATTCCCTTTGTAACATGGTAACTTATATTACTTTTACCCCCACCAAATCCATCAGGCAGCTTAATAAAGCTATATTAATTGAGTATAATAATATCCTTTTGTTGTTAGAGCAATTATGTGATTTTTTTTTATCCCCCTTATAATTTGTTATTTTCTCGTTATTGGGGCTTTCACAAACTTCCTATCTTTTTTTTTCTTAGAGCGTGAAGTTACTACCAA
Source organism: Galagoides demidoff (assembly GCA_963574575.1). NCBI lineage: Eukaryota > Metazoa > Chordata > Mammalia > Primates > Galagidae > Galagoides > Galagoides demidoff. Next base: position 602 of record CAUYQV010115122.1, read on the forward strand.
TTCATTCTCATTGACTATTTACTCAGATATTGCATGATTACAGCATTATTCATTTAAAATTTTCCCTTTTGTTTGACTTTCATACTACTTACAATGTTTCATATTAAAAATGATGTAAGTGGGGTGGTGCCTGTGGCTCAGTGAGTAAGGAGCCGGCCCCATATACTGAGGGTGGTGGGTTCAAACCCAGTCCCAGCCAAAATGCAACAGAAAAATACCTGGGTGTTGTAGTGGGCACCTATAGTCCTAGCTACTTGGAGGTTGAGACAAGAGAATCACCTAAGCCCAAGGAGTTGGAGGTTGCTGTGAGCAGTGATGTCACAGCACTCTACCAGGGGTTAATAAGTTAAACTCTGTCTCAAAAAATGATTAAAAGAAAAAAGAATGATGTGAGTGAAATGATGATTACACGTGGATTTTGTTTTTACTGTTTCTCCAATTATCATTAATAAAAGAATAATGACATTCATAAGGCTTTTATCCCTATTGCCAAATGAATCTATAATTCAATTATTAATAAACAAAAATATATAATTTACTGCCCCAAATAATGATTGTTCAAGCATATTTATCACCCTCACTGTATTATATACTGTGTTATAAGTTAATTTATTGTAGACTTTTGACTTCAAATGGGGGGATATAACTTAAAGAAATGTGAGCTTTTGCAATTATCTTTATTTTCATTTTTAAGTAGGCAGAGACACACATCTTAAAATGTTCACTGGAATAAAACTTAATGGACTAGTGGAAAATAAGCAGTAGTATGTTGACAAATGTTTAACATTTGGCTACATGAAAGTTTCAAATAAGAGCCTATATTTGAAACATTTCATGATTTATACTGAGTAAACATCCCCACCATAGCCAATTATCACAAACCCATTTGATCTGTATATCTACCAAGTAGTTATTGGAAGCTAGTATAAGATAGCTTTAACACACCAAATGCATAATTTATAATACCACACAATCAGAATCACTAAGAGAATGTTGTTAGAAGAAGGGACACAGATGTAGAAAATTGAGATTGAGGTAAAGGTAAACCTCTGTGATTTCATTAACAGGCAAAAGTACTTGATGGGGACAGATGTAGTTTCATTTGTGGATTTCACGTCCAAAAGTGACTAGCTTGCTGTCCCGTGGCAACAATTACTTAGAAAAAGTAACATGATGAGAACAAGACAAAGACATGAACATCTTAAGAAACATGTAAAAGACGAAGAATGAGAATACAAACTAGAGAAACACGGGAAGACAGAACAGCAGTGGTGAGTCAGCTTAACTTAGAGACCAGGAATTAATAGCAATTCCAGACAGATAGGTGCTACTGTGGTCAGAGCCGGGATCCACATTGGAAAGGAAAAGGTAATTACCTGGTTTTATTACCATAGTTAGGCATTTGTCAGAGCAGCAAGGATAAAAGTACAATGTATTTAATTAAATGAGAAAAAAGCAAGAGAATTGAGGATATTGGATCAAAGTGATGCAAAATGGACCCGAATCTGGGTAATGAGGGAAGTAAAGATAATAGTGAGCTATTGGATAGGAACAAAATAGAGGGATCAATGGACAGGAAGTCCCCTGGAGATCCTAATCAGGGATACCACGATGAAAATAAGAAGAATGAGCATCAGTAAAATGGCAGTTTAAGCAGCACCAAGCTCTCATTTTCAGTCCCGAGAAATATCAAGGCATCAGAAACTGAAACAACTTTCTTAAAACTCTAGATAAAAATCAAACGTTAAAACCACCAAATGACCAATCAAAAAATGTCCAATTGAGGGTACCTGTGAATCTTTCTAAATGGAGAATATAAATGTCTTAACACAATAACTAAGAAAATGACATGGAGGCTATGTTAACCAGTTTGGTGAAAATATTTAGAATTGTATATAAAAACAGCATACTGTGCCCTGTGACTGTATTAATGTACACAGCTATGATTTAATAAAAAAAAATGGAAGAAAATCTTTATGACATTTTTGTCTGTGCATTCCCTGTCCCCTGCTGACGTAGGAGGCAGGCTTGAAAAAGTAGCCCTTCTGGAAAAGTTCACTTGTACCCTTGTTAGACAGATATATAGGTGATCTTTCTGGAGAATATAAATGTTTTGATACAATGACTAAGCAAATGACATGAAATCTATGTTAACCAGCTTGATGAAAGTATTTCAAATTGTATATGAAAACAGTACAATGTACCCCATGTTTGCATTAATGTATACAGCTATCAATTAACAAAAAAAAAAAAAAAAGAGACAAGCAAGAAAAGTTACATGTGGAAATTGTGGTGTGCATCCTGTACACCAAGGATATTGTCTTTTATTTTGTTCTTGTTCTACCTCTATTACTCTAACTGAAGCCACTTTATTAACACATACATACTAACCACAGGAGAATGAGAGATTGTGTGCTGTTCTGCCTGCCACGCCTCTTTATAAGCATGTGCTGTGAATGAGTGGGAGATGGAAATAAATTTATCCTTAGTTTTCACAGTACTAGCTGTGATTCTCCCAGTTAGACTCGTATTATACATATACATAAACTCATGCCATTTATATGTGTGTATGGATGTGTGTGAGGACCCTCATGAACAAACCAACTACTTTTATATGGTCCTTCCAACTTAGCAGAGGATGCCATTCTTTGCTTGTTTTGCTCCCAAGTTGGGAGCCATCTCCTGTCTTTAATCCAGACCACATAGCCAACCTACCCACAAATCCCAAACCCCATCCAAACTACCTTCAAAACATAAGCTGAATCTGAGCACTTTTCACCAGCTGCATCCCATGAAGGTATCCGCTGGGTGTTTCCAATTACCCCCTTTCCCCCAGGCATTCTTTACCCACATGGCTCCAGCCTTCCTACTCCTGCCCCTGGTTCTTGGCTCAGATGTCAGCACATCAGAGAGGTCATTCATGCTCATCCTGTATCAAGCAGCACCTGCCTCACCCCTTAACCCTGCTTTACTTTTCTCTACAGCACTATCTACTCTGACCCATTCGTTCCTTGTATCTTATTCTTCAACAGAGCATTATTTTCTTCACTTCTGTATCTCTAGCATCTGACAGAGTCTAGGATTTCCAGATGTATTTGTTGCATAATGAATGGTTTAATTTGGGGGGGAAGATTAGGAGGTAAAGGGCAGAGGAAATCATCTATAATCATAAAGAATCTTTCACAGATTTTCATGACTATTTCCCTTTAGAATAAAGAAAAGTTGTATCTACGAAAATGAAATAAAATATTGGATTTGGATTTTTTGGTGTGACTCTATTATGGATTTAAGATAAGTGCTTTCACATTAAGCTTCCATTTTAAGCTCTATTCCAGTGGGTATCATGTTGAATCTCACTCAACATTACATACCCAGCATCTGCCACAAGAATACGGGTTGGCATACACACGACCAGAAAACGTTCACATTTTCTGAACTAGTATTTTCAATTAGCTGAGTCACTTGCCATAAGTTCTATAGACCACAGAGCGGATTAGGAAGATAAGTCCATGAGAGATATGCCCCAGCTCATAAGAGTTGGACCAGTTAGGAGTTAGCCGTCCTTTGATGAAGTGGCCTCTGAAGACAGACCCCTACAAACTGTCTGATACCTGGACCCAGACAGACTCTTGTTGAAGTGGGACAAGTGTGTCTTGTTTGCATGTAGGCTAAGGTCTGAGCCTCCATCTCACTCGCCTTGAGCAGGACCTGACTGCATCGTAAGCTGGCAGCAGGATTTCATTCCCAGCAGCATCCGTTGTTTGGAAAAGGAAATCAGGACAATGAGAAAATCTTACCCACAGACTAGAGGCAGAAGAGTAAGTACAAGACCACGGAGATGAGTTTCTTTTATTGATACAAATCCAATAAATATGTCTCTCTTTATAAGTAGCCTAGAGAGAATGAAAATTAAAAGCCTTTAAATTTCTCAAGCTGGTCCCAATGCATTCTATGTGTTATGTGAAAAAAAAAAAGTCTTAACCTCAATAATATAAAATAAATAGGTATTAATTTCATTCCCGAAATTTTCTGTGCTCATTAAAATATAAATGTCAACCCAGTGCTGAAGATTTATAAAACGTGGGCAGTCACAAGGCTGGTAGGAGCATAAATTAATATAAAGTTTATCGTGGGAAAATTGGTAATATTCATCTCAAACATTACAATGCTTACAACCTTTTTATTTTGGTCATGCTACTTCCCCTCTCTCAAAATTCAGAGATGTGCTAAAATAATTTGCATACAAGATATTCTTCAAGGTTGTTTATAACAGCTAGACAGCAACAATTTAGAAGCAAGCTAAATGTTCAACTAAAGTGAATTATTTTAAGAATTAGAGAATATACATGAACCAAAATTATATTATTTAAAATGCACACATTGTATAGGTCAAACCCTGAGCTGGTCAAACAAAGAATAAATTACCTAGACTTAGTCTAGGGAGTGGCAGTTTAAAAATCTCTTAATCTCAACATAACTAGAGCAGTCTGTTTTGGTTTTCAGCCTAGAATATTCTCTTTGCCTCACTCTATCTCCCACTGCTGAAACTGTCCTATTTCTTTCACTCTGCTCTCCTTCTTTTTAAATTTTAAACATTTTAATGCTTTTCATTCATTTTCAATTGCAAAATACATTTGTAATTTTGATAGGCAAATTGAGAGTTCAAATATTTCTTCTAAACCAGAAGATTCAACTGTGAGGTCAGCATTCCCACATGGAATGGAGTCAGGTGAATAGAATGTTTAACAACCAGTCAGAGACAAAGTTCAACCAGGCAGAGCAGCCTTCAGCTGCAGGTCTGGAAAATGGCCCTGGTTTTTACATTCTAGTTGTTGGGTCCCTGGGTCATCATACAGAATCCCTAAAAGAACTAGAAAGGATCTAGGACAATGTAAGGACCCTTGGGACATGGAGTACTCAGGAGCTCAGAGTACAGAACATGTGCCAAAGACTGTGTGTTTTGAGTTCAGAATCCTTTTCAAACAATTACAACAAGTCCAATGAGAGACTTGCTCAAGACCCAGAGATGACTCTGACTCCAGCCATCTTTCCATTCCATTCAATCCAGAAGGAAGAAGGTCCAAATGCCACTAAGACCCTAGAACACTAATAGAACATTAAAGAGCAAACTAGGGAAAGGAGGCAAGAAAAAAAAAAAGACTGTTATAATCTGGTGTCTATAAATGAGGGAGCCCAGGGGAACCAAAGGACATCACAGGATTGACAAATGAGGGAAGGGTCTCTGTTTCTGCCCATCAAAAGCTTCTTGTGATGAAGGAAGGCAGCTACTACAGGGTTTTAAATGAATGCAATTTGTACTTAGAAGCAAACATCCTTTTGTAGATTAGCATTTGAAAGCTTTTTTCTTTTTCTGGTCTACTGACCTTAACAGGTTTTCATTTATTTTGTGTTCTCTTGCTTTCATGTTTAAACACCACTTACTCTCCCCACAAAAAAGTGTAACAATGATAGAAACTAAGTTTCAAAAAGGCTTCTAAGCCCAACACTTAAACTGTTACATTTCTCTTCTAAAAGCAACGCATTCTACTCCCCCTCTATTAACGCCAATAACATTCAATTATTGTGCAAAATGCCAGCATTTCCTTCAAAAGATGTAACACAGTCATCTCAGGAAGGGAGTCATGCTCAGAAACCTTTTCAGAATCAGTCTTTAAACTACATAACTTCAATCTATAATTTAGAGTAATTCTGGCCTTCTGACAACATGGAAGGGTTCAGAAATGGATGCAAGACCTTCCTTGATTACCTGGATATAGTTAGAACTCTTACTAGAATGACACACCAAGCTTTCCCCATGGAAAGCTTCACATACAAATGCCTGATAGGCTCGCCACCACTTTGTATCATTAATCTTCATCTTTTGAGCCAAGAAAGCGAGGCAGAGTCGGAATATGTTCTCCTGTCCTTGATGCAACCATGTCTGAAGCTGTTGTATTCCTGTTAACCTTTCCTTTGGAACAGAGCCAATTGGAACTGAGTTTTTGGCACGTGACTAATACATCTGGTGTTTAAACCTCATGAAGATGTGTGCTGTTGTTACCAGCTCTTCACCATGGAGAGCGACACATGGACCATTTGTTTGAACATACAACTGTGGAATAGCAAAAGTAATTGTTACAGGACCACCGAGTTCATTTGCCCACTGCTCTGTAACAGACCAACCCACTGAGACAGTAGCAGTTGTGGCAGAGAATGAGTTTAATAAACACTGGGCAGCCAAATGAGGGGAAAAGAGGAATCCCTCCAATCCATCTCCCTGAAGAGTTCTGGGCTAGGGTTTTTAAGAGAATTTTGGTGAGTAGTGGACTGGGCAGTTGGCATAATTTATTGGCCATGCTGGGGTGGAAGGTGAAATTACCACCCATAAGGATGTAGAAACTGCCTTCCTGAACTGAATCAGTTCCTTAGCAGGAGAGAGAACCAGCTGGTGTCACTGGGCCCACTGGCATGCAGGGTCTCAAAAGATACTTAGAAAAACATTAAAGGCATCATCCATAGGACCCATTGAGGGAAGTTATATGACTTTGTGATGAAGGCCCTGTGATCTTAAGTAGTAAACAGATGTAAGGCTATGAGGCAAGAGCCAGTTCATGCTTAGCTGTGCTTCTCAAGACTTAGGCCCTTGTTAAAAATCCCAACAACTTAGTTTTAAGTAATCTTGTAAGGACTGTTTCATAGTGAACTAAAATTGCCCCCAAATGGGGGTGGGGAGGGACAGGGGATAATGATTAGGTTAGCCTCATAAGAAGGTCTGCTGTCCACAAATGCCCTCAAAGAACAGATCTCATGTTCTCCAAACTGTGACTGGAAAAACAAAGGCATTTCACTTGCATTTTTCTTTTATCTCCATTCGCAGTCATTAGATTTCTCTGTGAGCCATTTTCATTTTCCATACTCACATTTTATATGAGTCATTCAGGTTTGCAGTTAATGTACAGGGGTCACTAAATCGCTCGCTCTTTTATGAAAGAGAAATCTTCACAAACTTTCTTTGCTTTTTTTTCCCCTACCTTTTGCCTCAGTCATAGGGAAGAGGAATTATTTCTTGAGTGTTCATTAAAGATCACACACTTCACATATGTCACACCATTTTATACTTATGATAGGCCTGAAAAAGATGTATTTATCCATTTCTTCCAGTTGTACAAATGGAGATTTTATTAGGTTTGAGTAACTTGCCTAGGGCCAAATCTCATAATAACTGGGTAATTAAAGCCCAGTCTTCTTGCCTTTGTAATTCATATCCATGTAATAATATTAATAGTAATACAAGGAAATAAAAATAATAAAGCACTTAAATTTACTATGCTTTAAGTACCTTATATACCCTAATAAGGCTATGAGTTAGGTATTATTTTTAATCTTCATTTTACGGATGAGACAATCAAAGCACAGAAATATTAAAATCTTACTCAAGATCCACAGAAGTGGTAAAGTTAGGATTCAATTCCAAGTCAAACTTCAGGAATCTGTGTTTTTAAATACTATACTGCAGCTTATTTAACGAGTTTCTCATTCTTTATCCCTGAGCGGCTCCTAAGGGTAAAATCCCACCTTTGAGAACACACATCCTGGCAGGGGTGCCCAACCTGTGGCCAGGCTCACAGGCCCCCAGTCTTTTATTTTGCTAATCAGTTTTTCTTAGTGTTTATATATGTAATGTGTGGTTTGTCAAAGGAAAAGAAACCATAAAAGATTTTTTTCTCTGTAAAAGGTTTATTCTGAGGCAAATTTGAGGACCATGACCCAGAGCCACACCCAAGAAGCTTAGAGCAAGTGGACTCGTGGTGGTGGGGTTACATCTTGGCTTTGTACATTTTAGGAGACAGGAATTATAGGCAAGGTTATAAATCAATACGTTAAAAACATACATTGGTTTAGCCCCAAAAGGTGAGACATCTGGCAGCAAGGAGCCCCAAGGACATCCAAAAGTGGCAACCCACGGGTTATAGGTAGGTTTAAATAGACTTTGGCTAACAATTGGCTAAAAGAGTTACGTTCTTTCTAATAGACCAGAAGGTGATGAAAATCAATGCTGAGTTAAGATAAGAGTCTGTTAATCAGAGACAAACTACAGGACATAGGCCCAGACTCAGGTGGTTTGCTGTGTGTATTGAAGACATGCAGATAGGTCTTGCAGAGCCTTGGACCCATTAATGAGACACAGATGACATCTCTAAGAAGGGGTGGAGTTCATGATGAGGCTTGTCTGATCTCCTTTCTCATGGCTAGCAACAGTTTTAGGGATCCCCTTGACCAATGTGGAGGGGTCCAGTCGGTCAGCTGTTTGGAGAGAACCTTAAGATTTTATTTCAGTTCATAGACCCAATGTGCAGCAAACAAAAAAAAAAAAAAAAGATTGGACGCCCTTGTGACATAGGGTGGGAGGAACTTCACCCACCTCCATCTACTGTCCCACCATTCTACAAGATGGAAGAAAGTGACACTATTAATTTCATGCTACTATCTATAGAAAAAAATTTCAATGGAGAGCTGAAAGTTTCTGTTGGAGAACCCTACATTTCATGCATCTTCTGGAGAAAAAAAAAAAAAAAAAAACACTACATTTCCATTTGTAAGTTTAGAATACTGTTTGGGGTCAGGGATCCCGCTTTCCTGAACCCAGTTGAGCTGGTATGATTGCTTGGCTGAGCTAGAAAGTTCAACTGAGGCATGGCTGAAAGTGAAAGCAAAAACATATGGAAGTAGAAAATAAAACTGGAACAGCATAGGCAGTGTGAATAGGAAGTAAAAGTTACCTACACATGTTTCAGGATAACAAGGAGAAATTTTATTTGGGAAGAACAAAGAGAAAGTTTCAAGCACTTGTAAAGAGAGTTGGAAGCAGGTCACTCTCATGAAGGAGCAGAGGTGAGAGAGACAGAGGCACAAAGGCTGCAGGGGGGGGTAAATACCCCCTTTCTGTTTGCAGTTGGTTGCAAGTCTTTCATTGGCCTCTCTGAGCCTTCAGGCAGTATTGCCCTTTCCTACTGGTCATTAATTATTGTCTCTTTCAATTGGTCATTGGTTGCCTAGGTTATCTCATACCCACATTTTTAAAAATTAAATCATGGCTGTGTATGTTAATGCAATCATGGGGTACAATGTGCTGGTTTTAGACACAATTTGAAATATTTTCATCAAACTGGTTAACATAGCCTTCACTGCATTTCCTTAGTTATTGTGTTAAGACATTTATATTCTATACTTAGCAAATTTAACATGTACCCTTGTAAAATGCACTGTAATTGTGGTCCCACCAATTACCCTCCCTCCGCCCATCCTCCTCCCCTTTCCCCTTTTTCTTGGGCTATAATTGGGTTATAGGTTTCCTATGAAAGGTATAAATTGGTTTCATAGTAGGGCTGAGTGCACTGGATACTTTTTCTTCCATTCTTGAGATACTTTGTTAAGAAGAATATGTTCCAGCTCCATCCATGTAAACATGAAAGAGGTAAAG
>CAUYQV010115123.1:0-28060 GCA_963574575.1 Galagoides demidoff
CCCCCCACCTCAAAATCGGATCTACCCATTGTGGTAAACAAAGATGGGTGCAAGCCTCTGACTGTCCTTCTAGTCCTCTGGCCTCTGCCCTTGAAGTGGGGTGGGACCTGTGACTGCTGGGACCAATAGAATATGGACATAGTGACACAGGGCCAGTTTCCCAGATACTTATTTCTCTGGCCTTTTGAAGCACTCACTTTTAGAGTCCTGATGAGTGTGTGAGAAGTTCAGCTACCCTGCTAAAGAAACCACATAGTAAGCCCTGCAGCTCCACGGAGAGGAAGAGGCACCCAGCTGAGCCCAGCCTTCTCACCACCCCCACCATGGTGCCAGGCATGAGAATGAAGCTGTCTAGAACTTCCCAATCTGCCCAGTGACTAGCTGGACACCACAAAGTAACTCCAGTCAGTGCTGTGTAGAGCAGAAAATTGCCAAGTGGGTCTCACCCCAAATTCTTGACCTGAAAACTCACGATATGTTATAAAATAACTTTTGTTTTAAGCAACTAAGCTTTGGCATAGTTTGTTACTCAGCAATAGATAAATGGAACACTCACCCAGGGACAGATGGAGAAACTGGAACACAGTGAGTAGAGGGCAGGCGTGGCACAGCAGGTAGGCACTCTCTGGCTGGGCTTGACAAAATGGGGCTAGAAGCCTGAGGATAACCCAGGGCAGCTGAGCCCAGAGGCCTAAGAGAGAAGGAGGTCCATGATTGGTCCAAGCCTCCATCCAGTGCCTTGGACCTGCCCACTGTTAGCAGGCCTACTGACCAGGTCACCTTTCTCTGGGAAGGAACAAGTAGCAAGGCAGAGAGATAGGTCAAGTGTCTCTCACAACTTCTTGAGTGGTTGGGGATGTTTGCAGAAATTTCTGAGCATAAACCTATCCTCACTGGAAAAAAACAAACCAGAAACAGGTTATTTGGTTTGCCTTTGCAATGTAAGACATACTTGAACAGTTAAATTAGAATCTGGCAAAATATCAGATTTTCCCTTCCCATTTGTCTGTAATCTGGAGCAGGCCAAGTCCTATTATGTGCTCTTGGCACTTTTAATTTCTCTCTTAAAGCCCTTACCACAATTGTAATTAACTGGTCATTGTTTGATTGTTTGTCTGATATCTGTGCTTTCCTGCTCTGAAAGCTCCATGGTGGTGAGAAGTTTGTTCTCTGAATCTCTGGGCTGGGATGTATTAGATGCTCAGTGAGTATTTTCTGAACGGATACCAGGGTAGGTGAGATGTGCAAAACACTGCCTGCAGAGCCCTGACCTGACCCCCCTTAACGCCTCCCATGAGCCAACCCTTCTGCTCTCCAGTTCTGCAGCCTTCAAGGGGGTTCACAGCCTGGCCTTGTCCCTAACCTGCTTGAACTCATGGCCTCTCCATGTGACTCACCTGTAGGCCAATTGAGCTCTTCAGTTTACAGTTAGTTGAATTGTAAGTCAGAAATACTAAGTACCGCCTTCTACTGCTAAGCCTGCTGTATGTCCCTAAGGGAGTCACCTGACAGATTGAACCACAGCCTTTTATACATGAGCATAATCTTCTCATCTGTGATAACCACCTGTGGTAGCTGTGGGACTCTAATCAGAAAATGAGTCCACCCTCTTCTTCACACCATTAGGAGTGGAAATATATTCACAGAAGTGAAATAATATCCCAATCAGCTATTTGTCTGTGGGTCAGGAACTTTTTAAAAAGCAGCTTTATTGGTGTTGGGCGGCCGATAGGCATCTGAGTGGCGGCAGGTGGAGATTCCTGGAGCTGCCACTGCATGGCTGTGTTGGGAGGGGAGAGGAGGGGGAGGATGGGTGGAGGGAGGGCGATTGGTGGATCACGTCTATGGTTTATCCTAAGGGGGTACATGTGAGTGTTTCTACATGTAGAATATAAATGTCTTAATACAATAACTAAGAAAATGACATGAAGGCTATGTTAACCAGTTTGATGAAAATATTTCAAATTGTATATAAAAATAACACACTGTACCCCATGACAGTATTAATGTAAATAGCCATGATTTAATTTAAAAAAGCTTTATTGAAATGTAATTAGTAAGCACACAGTTCACCATTTCAAAGTGCTCATCCCACTGACTTTTAGTATGTTCAGAATTGTGCAGCCACCCGCCAAAGAAGCCTCCTGTCTGTTAAGAGTTACTTTCCATTTCTCCTTCCACGTCCCCAGCCCAGGACAACTGCTGTCTACTTCCTATCTCTGGATTTCAAATACAGGGACTTATACAACAAGGTGGCCTTTGGGGTCTGGCTGCTTTCACTCAGCGTAATGTTTTCAAAGTTCATTGACATTACACCCATCAGTGCTCATTCTTTGTTATTGCCAAACCATATTTTGCTGAATGGCCATCCCACGTTTTGTTTATTCATTTATCATTTGATGGCTCTGCATGGTTTTTGTGTGGACATACATTTTCATTTCTCTCAAGGATATACCCAGATGTGGAATTGCTGGGTCTTCTGGGAACTCCATGTGTGAATTCATGGCTCAGGAATTTTCTGGTTTGAGAATAGAGAACTGATGTGGATGGCAGGGTGGTTGTGTGTGTGTACGCACGTGTGGGTACGTATTGGACACCCCACATGCAGGAGCAGAGCTGCTGAGCTAGGAGCCCCTTTTGACTATAATATTTGAAATAATTCTTGGCCAGTCAACTCCTTGTGACCTGAAATTTTGGCCCTTGTCTGAACGTTGCCCGTGGAGCAGTGATTTTCAGCCACTGTGCCCCAGCACGTTGGTGTGCTATGAGAGGATTTTAGGTGTGCTACAAAAAATTTTAAAGACCATTAATTAAATTTTTTCTAAAGAACTTCAAAGCGCAGTAAGTATGTTCTTTCTTTTACTTTTTATCAACATAATTTAAGTGTTAAGTGAAAATTTAACTAACTAGAGTTTCAGGTGTGCCGTGAGATTAAAAAAAGGTTGAAAAACACTGCCCTACAGAGTGATGGTCTTAGAATCACTCCTCAATCAGTCAGTTGGAAGACTGTGGCAAAATCAGTGAGTACATTGTAGAAGAACCAATTAGTTATATGAAATTTATAATGAAGGTCATTGTTGTCATTTGTGTTCTATGCACCTTTTATATCCATGAAGTTCACAGTAAACATAAGGACATGTGCATGTACATGCATCTTTGCCCTTCAGGGAGCTGCTTCTAGACATGTGTCCCCACACAGTGGGTCTGCTGGTGTTAGAGGAGCAGCACCACAGCACTGCCAGTCAGTGCTCTGAGTACTGGCCTTGGAGCTCTGGGGGTGGGTAGGGGCAGAGAGGGAAGGTGAGTTTTCACACAGCAGGACAAGACAAGGTCACTGCCAAGTGTTATCTGTAATCGTTCCAGACTCTCACCAGCCCCCCTGCTGCAGTCCTTTCAGGGGCTTCTCCTAGTTAGGACACTTCTCCCAGGCTGGAGCGTCCCCAACGCCCCAACACTCTGAATCCCTTTCCCCTTTAAGGATCTCGTTTAAGTCACCTCCTGCTTATGCCTGGGTTCCGGGAGAGCAAGCTCATGCTGGTCTTTCTCCTAGTAGCACAGAGCACTCTGCTCCCAGCTGGCCTGATTTCCTGTCTGGGAGCCCTGTACCCTGTATTTGGCAAGGTATCCAAGAAAAACAGGTGACCCCACTGTGCTTCTGCTTGTTAAACCTGGCCCTCAGAAGAGTCAACTGCAGCTAGACATCTGTGGGGTTTTTTGTTTTTTTTGTTTTTGTTTTTTTTTTGCAGTTTTTGGTGGGGTCTGGGTTTGAACCCGCCACCTGGGGCATATGGGGCCAGTGCCCTACTCCTTTGAGCCACAGACACTGCCTCAGACATCTGTGTTTTGATTGCAGAGCTGTCCTAGCACTGCCTCCTATTACCAGCACAGGAGCCAGGACCCTGGTGACACCAGTGAGGGAGGTGCCTCCTGACTTGAAGTTAGTTTAACTACTCTAGCTTCTTTTCATACTTTTAGTGTTTTTCTTCTATGCCTTTCCCTAGGGCTAACTCAGTACTGTGAAATCTGGTGCCTCCCCCACCCCCTTTTTTAAGGGAGGCCTCAGACCTTAGTTCACCTATTTACTTTTGCTTTGAACAGAGTGTTGGGGGAAGTGGGGATGAGGTCCCAACTTGACAGTGAATGTTCATTCTGCCTCCCGATTCCAGAGCTTTTACTGCATAGTGTGAGCTCCCTGTACTCCTGGAAAAATGAAGGCCTCTGCCTCTTAGGCTGCCACTCAAAGCTGGGATTGCTTTGTATTCTCTGTCCCTGATTCCTGAATAGCAAACGTGGGCCTGAGTGTTGAAATGTCAAATTCACAGGAAGAAAGTCTCACAGTGATGGTTTTGAGAGAGAAAACCCTGTTACTAAATGTATAAAGATTTTTGCGGAACCAATACGATTTGCCTAATGATTAGTGCCATAGAAGAATTGGCATATTGATCCCTTTTTCGGTGAAATAGATTGACTGGGTGCTCACATCACGCCAGTGGCTCAATTTTGTTGCACACCTGATGAGCTAAGAACACTCTTTATTGGATAGTGTTTTAACACCTTAATTGATATATCTCATATTTTTATTATAGGCCATAGGGTTGATTCTGAGGCTACTTTTTTTTTTATTGGCAAGAAGTTCAGAGCAGAAGATGTGTGTTATTTCTCAAAAGTGATCAAAATTGAGACACACGTGCCATTAACTGGAAAACAACTCTGGCCTTTGAATCCAAATGAGAGAGAGTTCCTGGCCAGTGATGGTCCTTTGCAGCTCACAGGGAAACGAGTTCTCTGCACACAGATGCAGGAAGGCTCCGCAGACACTGAGTGTTCATAACTTAAAACTGTGGCTGGTTTATTATAGTGGAGCTACATTAAATTAGACTCTGCCCCAGTTTCCTGTGCATAGGACCCTGTACAGCGTCTTCTCAGCCACTGAATCGCCACTGTCTGTGCCTAGTTCACTTTCCTGGTGTCACTGGGGAGACGTGGAGCTTTCTAGGATGCTGGAAAGTAGGGCTCATATCTAAATAGCACTGACAGCCCTCACCAGGCCCCAGTAGTGATATGTAAGGCCAGTTTCCCTTAATCACTCCCCACCCCTCCATGCTTTTGCCATTCAAACCTTGCCCAAATATTTGCAGGCACACACAAATCCTGAACAAATAATTGCCCACAGAGTTAAATGGTTTGTAGTCGTTAGTATTCTGAGATGATAGCATCTCTCACACACTTGCTGATTTTTAAATACAACCAGCAGCAAGTGCATTTTGGAGGGTGTCCACAGCAGAGAGGCAGAGTGAGAGAGAGTGTGTGTGTGTGACTTTTGGCCCATCCAGCCCTTTCCCTGCCATATCCCCCAGCCGGCACCTGGTGTGATTATTCCATGCTAAAAATGGGAGTGTTGTCACAGCTCTCCTGCAGGTGGGAAGCTTTGTGGAAAGAGATTGTCTTTGTTTTCTCCAGCTCCCTTCCCAGGTACTTGGAGTGCCAGATGGACAGATACCATCTGATTATAATGTGTGCAGGCGGGGCTGGGAGGTGAGATGGAGCAGCCGCCACTGGTGCACATGGTCAGAAGCAAGGCCAGGGTAGGAGGACTGTCCCAGTGCTGTCGGCTCCCAGGACGATCTCAAATGGCAGCATTGAAATCATTCACTTATAAATGTGCAAAAATAATTTTCTTTTACAAAAACCACTGAATTTTTGCTTTTTTATTGCCATAATTGGAATAATACTGGACCAAAGGGAAGGGTTAGAGAATATTAGATGCAAATGTGAGGAGAACAAATTATCAAGTATTCATTCAGTTCCTTTATACAAAGCAAGAAGGGTTTCCCCAGCCATGGGTCACTAGAACCACCTCATAAAGAAGTTCTTTAGTGATACCAAGGAGTCTGCAGTCTGGTCCAGGAGTCAAGGTATAAACATGGGAGTTAGGGTAATATGATAAACAGTTTCCAATAGCAACTTTTAGCATATATAGAATTTTATCTTCTGGAATACCTCGCTTAAGAAAGTAGCTAACACGTATGCAAATGTACCAAATGAAACCAGTAGCTCTCTTTCCTGGGAGGAATGGATGGGCTGGGGTGAGGTAGGATGAGGAAATGAGGGATGGCTGGTGGGATTCTCTAGGACCCTGTACCCTGCCTGAGGAATGGCAGTGGAGAATGTCTGCCTTGGGAAGTCATGGAAACAAGCACTGTTGAGAGTTCCTGGGGACATTTTCCCAACACACTGATTTCTCCTGAAGACCCCACCATGTCACGCCCTTGATTACATCCTGTGCTGGAGAGGAACTGTCTGTCAGAGCCAGGCCCTTGGGAAGCTTACCCCTATCACTCAGCACAGGCCACGCTGTTGGAACAAACAGGTAAATCCCCCACAGCAAGCACACAGACACTGCATCGGTTTAATTCTCACTCCTGTAACCATCCAAGGTTCTTCCCTAGGTAGTCATTCTAGACTGATGGCCAACTCTCTTCCAAGGATGGAGTGCCTTTCCCTGGGCTTTCCCATTAGAAAGCAGAGTCTACGACAAGTGCATGGTACAGAGGCTTTATTTATTTATTTGTAGTTTTTGGCTGGGCTCAGTTTGAACCCACCACCTCTGGTATATGGGGCTGGTGCCCTACTCCTTGGAGACACAGGCACCACCCATGTGCAGAGGCTTTATTTAGAGGATTTAATTTTGAGATCCAAGGAACTAGGAGGTTTCTGGGAGTACTGAAGGAGGGACTGCTGTGAAGCCAAAATGAGCATGGGTTCCTGGCTGGTCCTCACAGTGGGACACAGAGGGCCTGTCTCACACGGGTTCCCCCCTGGTCCTCACTGTAGGACACAGAGGCCCTGTCTCACTGGGACTTTCTGAGAGCTGTGTGCCAGTTTTCTCTGATGCTACAACAACCACAAAGCAGGTGGCTAAAACAACAGAAATTAATTGTTTCATATTTCTGGAAGTACAAGATCAAGGTATGGGCAAGGTTGGTTCCTTCTGGGATCATGAGGGCTCCATGCCTCTTCCCAGCTTCTCTGGTGGTTCGCTGGCCATCTTTGAAGTTCCTTGGCTTGTAGGCACATCACTCTGATCTCGGCCTTTGTCTGGAATGGTGTCCTCCCTGTGTGCACGTCTGTCTTCAACTTTTCCCTTTTATAAAGGACACCAGTTATACTGAATTCAGGCCCAACCTAATGACCTCATCTCCACTTGGTCATCTGCAAAAATCCTACTTCCGTGGAAGGTCAAAATCACAAGTGCTGGAGACTGGGACTTCAGTGTCTTTTAGGAGAACACAACTCAACTCATTACAAGCCATATAGATGTACCCCATAATTGTCTGCTGTGGGACATAAAAGGGAAGCAGGTGTTGGCTCCTGCTTCCCAGGGGCATTGCTCTTTCAGATCACACCTGTGGGGATGACCAGTGAGTCCTATGGGGTTGACCAGTGGGTCTGTGGGGATAACCAGCGGGTCCTGTGGGCATGACCAGCAGGTCCTGCGGGGATGACCAGCAGGTCCTGTGGGGATGACCAGTGGATCTGTGGGGATGATGAGTGGGTCCTGTGGGGATGACCAGTGGTCCTGATGGCATCCCACACAGTGGTTCCTGAGAATCTCCAGGACAGGAATGAAAGACGCTCTGAGCAGCTTTCAGGGATATCTGTGGAAAGCTCCAGGGTACAAGTTAGGTCCAGAGGATGTGAACTGAGGCAGCTGAGATGTTCCTCTTTCCCTTACTCATACTAGGCTGGGGTTCCTGTTCATCTCCTTCCCCTGCTGGGCTGGCAAGTTGCCGCTGGTCTTCTCCACTCCCGTATCCCTGTTGGGTACAGAGTGCCTGGTATACGGAGTCATTCAATTCATCTGACAGAATGAAAGGATGTGCTTTAGTCCCATTATCTCCAGCACAACTGGAAATTTGGGGGACTTGCTCAAATGAGCTGTCTCCCCTGTCCCTCTTTGATGACCTGCCTCCTCCTCTCCTTCCCTCTCTGCCTCTCCCATCCTCACAATTCCTGAGGGCTGCAGAGTGAGGCATCCAGTTCTCCAAAAATGTGATAGACTCAACTGCAATTTTGGTGGAACCACTTTATAAAGCATCTTTCGGGTATTTCAATAACCAAATTCCTTTGGAAAGGATCCGGAATGGAGCCTCAGTAGAATAAATAGTGCTATAACAAGGTTACTGCGAATTTGCCATTATCATTGTCGTCCGTATTTCAACATGACTTAGAAAAGAGGTCATCTGTAAAATGCTCATTTAAAAGTAATTTCTAAGCATCTGTCTGCGCGGAGCGCTGCATTAGGTACTAAGTGGACGGAGCGTGTTCAATTGAGATCCTAACACGGTCTCGCCATCGCGGCACACGGGGCAGATGGGGACACTGTGATGGACTCTAGGAGTCGTACATAAGAAAAACAAAACAGAAAATGAAATCTATTTTGTCCTGACCTCAAAGCGAAAGTGATGGTCAGGCGACGTGCCTGCCTCTTGGACGTGGGGTGCGATGGGGCCTAAACTTCCTGAGGATGGGGCTTGCGGACCTGGTCCCCGCCCTGGTGCCCCTCGGGGTGTGGGGCCTCTGGGGCCTCTGGAGTTGTCTGTGTGGCCCCTGCTCGGGTCCAGGGCTTTGTGAAGACCTGGCTGGCTGCAAGTCAATCCTTCCCTTCTCATCACTTATAATCAGGGACATTTGCATAAAGCACCCCAAGGGGGTTGCCAGGGACAAAAAACACGCTCTCCACCCCCTACTTCCATTCTCCCAAGGGGTAGGCGATTTGCACGTGTGAACCTTTGCCACCGCAGCAGTTCCAGGGGAGAGGACCTTGTATTTTCCCTGTCCTCTAGGTATTCAGGGAGCAGGGGCAAGAATCAGCAGAATGGGAGATAAATCTGCAGGGAGGGAGTTGGAGGGGTGTGGCCGGAATGTGCGTCGCTGAGTGAAGAGCACCTGATGAAACTGGAGGGACGCAGACGTACCCTCTGCAAAGCTTCCAGGGGGGCTTTTGGGTTTGTTCTTTTTTTTTTTTTTTTCTGCATTTAGCATCAGGAAGAACTGGCCCTAAAGTCTGACTGTCACAACACAGCGCGTCCCTCCATGTTCCATCAGACACAGTCACTCTTTAGGGCCAGTTCTGCCTGATGCATCAGCTGTGTTATAATTATCTGCGATTCGTGGAGTTCTCTCCGAGGCTTCTTCTCTGGCTGGCCTTATTATCTCGCCGCACTGATAAGCCGAGAAGATGACAGAGCTGTTATAGGTGGGACTAGAAGCCAGTGAACAGGGCCACCGTGCTGAGGAAGAGTGTCCCAGAGGGCACAGGGCCTGCGTTCTGCAGCTGGAGCCGGGAGGGCTTCAGGCCAGGCAGCCGGGCCTTCTTAGGAAGCTTGCCGGGTGGCTGATTCAGACAGTGCCCTGGCCTGGCTTGTGTCCCAAGTGAACAAGCACAGTGAACCCAGAGGAAGGGCTAGACGCTGTTTATAGTGACACTAGGACTCGATTAGCCAAAGCTCCTGAAATCAGTAAAAGATCTGAGAAATAAATAGTTTGCAAGTCTTTGGGAATAAATCCTCAGAATTGAATCTTTGTTTTAAGAACATCCCAGAGCCTGACAAGGCCCAGCAACCCTGGTGTTCTTGTCTTCTTGTTGGGCCATAGCCGCACTGTCCTTTCCAGCCTGCCTGGCTGTCAAGGGGTGAGTGAGGAGGCAAGTACTTGAGTTCAGAGTGGAGTTTATGTGGGTACTTCTAGCCCTGTTCCATAAACACCTACCATGGTCACCAGCAGATTGGAGGAGATTCTGAGCATTTCAAAGAGGCAAGAAGTCCCAGTCTTGGTCCCTGTCTTATGAAATTATAATCCTGTCTTGTAAGAATCAAATCATTACTGTACATGTATCATGCCGCTAAGATTTTGGGGTTGTCATAGCAGCTAGCTTTGTTTACCCTCATACCATTTATTTAAGATTGTACTTCGTTCATAGGCTGCAAATAAGGGTCTCAATTCCTGGTGGACTGTGTAGGTGAACTTGGTGGTTGGTATTTTGTATTTGAATGTGTACTCTTTTTACCTTTGATCAATGCCATTGGTGATTGGTTGGTTGGTTGTAATAAGGCTTCAAAAGTCATTCATTTTTAAATGTATTTTCCTCTCCCACCCCCAACCCTCCCACACCCTCCTGTCATCAAAATGGCTTTGGATTCAGACTGTTGTTAAAGGAACATGGAGAGGCTTATATTTTTAAGCTGTGGGAAATTTATAAGATACTGAAAGTCAAGACTGAAGATAATGTAACCCTAAAGAATAGTTCTCTTTTAAATGATCTTTTAGTTTCTAATAAACTTATGTATATACAAACATCCAGTTATTGGTAAGAGAACAGAGCTAGAATTTATTAAGTGCTACTATGTATTATTTATTTCAAATTAATATGAGGGTACAAATTTTTTTCATTTATTTGAAAGTAATATGAGGGTACAAATTTTTAGGTTACATTGTTTTCAATTCTAAGGTAAAGTTCAAGTTGTAGTTGAGCCCTTCACCCAGGGGTAGTTGAGCCCTTCACCCACTGAGCGCATTTGCCAATCGCCCTCTCTCCTTCCCCTTCCCACCTCTCCCCTGCCTCTTGCTGGACTATGTTTGTGTTTTATCATTTGTGTGGGTATGTAGTTGTTTATATATTGGTTTCATACTATTGAGTACACTGGATATTTTTTTCTCCATTCTTGAGATGCTTTACTAAGAAGAATGTGTTTCAACTCCATCTAGGTAAACATAAAAGATGTAAAGTCTCCATCTTTTCTTTCTTTCTTTCTTTCTTTTCTTTTTCAAATTAAATCATAGCTGTGTACATTAATGCAATCATGGGGTACAATGTGCTGGTTTTGTATACAATTTGAAATGTTTTCATCAAACCGGTTAGCATAGCCTTCACCATTTTCTTAGTTATTGTATTAAGACATTTATATTCTACACCTAGTAAATTTCACATGTACCCTTCTAAGATGCACTGTAGGTGTGGTCCCACCAATTAATCTCCCTTCACCCATTGTCTCCCTTCCCCTCCCCTCACCCTCCCCTTTTCCCTTCTTCGTGGGCTATAACTGGGTTATAGCTTTCATAAGACAGCTATAAATTGGTTTCATAGTAAGACTGAGTACTTTGGATACTTTTTCTTCCATTCTTGAGATACTTTGCTGAGAAGAATATCTTCCAGCTCCACCCATGTAAACATGTAAGAGGTAAAGTCTCCATCTTTCTTTAAGGCTGCATAATATTCCATGGTGTACATATACCACAATCTGTTGATCCATTCATGGGTCGATGGGCAGTTGGGCTTCTTCCATGACTCAGCAATTATGAATTGGGCTGCAATAAACGTTCTGTACACATATCTTTGTTATAATGTGATTTTTGGTCTTCTGGATGTATACCTAGTAGAGGAATTATAGGATTGAATGGTAGGTTCTCCATCTTTTCTTGTGGCTGAATAGTACTCCATGGCATACATATGGCACAGTTTGTTAATCCATTCATGGGTTGATGGGCGTGTGGATTGCTTCCTTCCACTACTTGGCAATTGTGAATTGAGTTGTAGTAAATATTCTGTTGCAAATGTCATTGTGGTAAAATGATTTTTGTTCTTCTGGGTAGCTTTTAAATATTCCTTATTCTCAGAGCAACCCTATAGAATGGCCATCATTATTCTTATTTTCAAATAGAGAAACTAAGGTTCAGAGAGAATTTGTCTAAGATAGCAGCAGTGATGGAGTTATTCAAACTCATACCTGCTTTGACCCAGATCTTGCCTGTTGTTTTATACTACCTACAGTCTGTTTTCTTTATTCTAGGGGTGGAAGTTTTGGGGCCTCTGGCCAGAGTCCTTGACTTGGACTTGGTGACCTTCCCTTTATCTGACTTGTCTAATCAAAAGGAACAAGGCACGAGGCTTGGGCTTATAACCCCAGCTTTGGTTATATCAGCATCTATTTTCTTTGAAGAAAATGTGGGCATATTATGGTAGAAGTAAATGCTGTTTTATTAACAAAAGCTAATATTAAAGCACTGAGTACTTGCCATCATCAGATACTGGGATATAGTGCCTGTAATCCTAGTATTCTGAGAGGCTGACATGGGTGGATTGCTTGAGCCCAGGAGTTCAAGACCAGCTTGAGCAGGAGTGAGACCCTGTCTCTACTAAAAATAGAAAAACTAGCTGGGTTTTGTGGCAGGCACCTATAGTCCCAGCTACTTGGGAGACTGAGGCAAGAAGATCGCTTGAGCCCAAGAGACTGAGGTTGCTGTGAGCTATGATGATGTCACAGCACTCTACCCAGGCTGGCACAGTGAGACTCTGTTTCAAAAAAATTAAAAGAGGGACAGGCCCTCCCGACCAGTATATGCTGCACAGACCTCTTTGCAAGACCTTTGTCTTTCCTTGCTTGTCCCATCTGTGCCTTCTCCGGCTTCAGAGTCCACAAGTCCCTGTGTCCTTCCGCGTGAGGGCCCTGCTCCCAAGCATAGCCCTGTCTGACAAGGGCACTGGAATGGCTAGGGCAGGACAATGACAGACTCTCTTGGGGCCAGTGATATTTAGGTGAAGGAGGCCAAGAGGAAAGATGGTTACAGGGTACAGTAGACTGCTGTATTTATTGGTCACTGCATAGGGGAGACAGGTGAGGGGAAAAGAAGAGTGAGGATGTTCCCAGGTTTTTGTGTTGGCCACTGGAAAGGCAGCAGACACAAAGAGGGCAGCCTTAGGGTGGATCTGAAGGAGGTGCGTGCAGGCGCATTTTCCGGGCACTGACCTGAAAGTCCACGCAGGCTTTTCTGGGCCACGTCATTGGGAAACAGTCTATAGTGACCCTCGCAATCCTTTACTGAATTTTAACCAGTTGTCACAGGAAAACTAAAGGCTGGTTTGGTGCCTTTCCTTTCCAGTGTCTGTGCTTCCCAGAGCTTGTGGCGGTGACGCCTCTGCTGGCTTCCATTTCTGAGAGTGTCCCTTCTCTACTTATTTCTATTTATCACACTTAACCACACATACTGGGAATTCTCTAAAATAGTGCTCTTAAAGGGGACTTAGAGACATAATTAGAAATGAAAATCGAGATGCATTTAATTTAGATTTTGCTTTTTAATGCAGTGAGACTAATTTTTCTCAAGCCCTGATTGTCTAAGCCAGTGGTTCCCACACCCAACAGCTCATCAGGATCTCCTGGGAAGCTTTGGATCAGTGGTTCTCAACCTTCCTAATGCCGTGACCCTTTAATACAGCTCCTCATGTTGTGGTGACCCCCAACCATAAAATTATTTTCATTGCTACTTCATAACTGTAATTTTGCTGCTGTTATGAATCGTAATGTAAATATCTGATATGCAGGAAACCCCCACAGGGGTCGCGACCCACAGGTTGAGAACTGCTGCTTTAAATAGATGCAGCTTCTTGCTATGACCTCTTCCTCCAGGAGGTTCTGGCTCACTGGGGATGAGGCACCTGCATTTTAAGTTCATCAGTAAATTCTGATGAGGCGGCAGGTTTGGGAATCACCCATCTGAGCCACAGTGTCCAGATTTATAACCCCAGCCTGGGTTACCTCAGCAGCTTATTTTCTTTGAAGAAAATGTGGGCCTATTAAGGTAGAAGTATATGTTGTTTTATTAACAAAAGCTAATATTAAATCACCGAGTACTTGCCATCATCAGATGCTGGGCTATAGGGTTTTTAAAGAATTATCTTACTTAGTTTGGTGTCATCCTTACTGATGAGTTACAGGGTCTCCCAACATTCCAAAGCCAAGGAAACAGGGGCAAAATGAAATTAAAGAAATTCTTTGAGTAACTAGTTCAAATGATCAGGGGGAAGAATATAGTTAGACCCCAAGTATCTGACTCTGCGAAGAAACCTGTCTCTGAGCCCCACCCGGATTGCTTGTTTATGGATTGGTGATGAGTCCAGAGTTTCTCAGCTACCTTTTGCCTTTTGGAGATAAGACATTCTCCTCTGTTATTAGTGGGAGGGCCGTAAGTCTAGGCAACCCATCCTGTAATTGCTGAGTGCTCTAGCGAAGAAAACTCTTTATTTCTCTATCAGCAGAACTGGAGAGAAGAAGGCCCTTGTTAGGAAGAACAAACAAATGACTATAAAAGCAGAGAAAAAAATGCAAAACCAAAAAACTCTGCTTTCCTAGATATTTGAATCCCTTAAGATCTTTTATTCTTATCCTGTTTTTGAAGAGTCAGGATTTATTTACGTTTATTACTTATAAATAATACATTTTATTGCACAGTTAATGTATCCAGTTAACTGCACCCATAAGATGCTCCTTCTGTTTGCACTGTCATAAATCAATGAGAGACTGTTAATAGTAGCACTGGCTTAATCACTCGGATGCCTCTTGTTGCTAATGGGGACTATAAACATAGCTGGAGGTGTAAAGCAATGTGTTTTCTGAAACTTGCCAGGCTTGAATGGAGCAGAAGCCTGGGGCTGGAAAGTGGGGCCAGAAAAGCCTTTGGGATGAGGACGTGATAATAGCAGCTCCATCACCTTGCTTGTGCATAGTTTTTTCTGAAGCATTGTCCTTGAACTTCTGAGAGGTCAGGGGTCTTGACCGCTACCCTTCAGGTGAGGACACTTGGGCAGACTCCTAGTCCAGAGCTTTTTCTTCCTCTCACAGCCTCCCTCTGGGCCCAGAGGGACCCAGGCCTGACGCTGGCCCCGTTTATGCTTGTTCTTTGCAGCCCACTGATGCTTTCACAGCTGGCAGTTTTCCAAGGTGCTTGATATTAAGTGAGCCAGGCTGAGATTCAAGGGTAGCTGCAGGCTGCAAAACATACTTCAATCATTCGTAAAAAGGAAACAGAGACGCTCAATGGTAGTTGGGCTCCTCAGAGGGGAATTTGCCATCAATTTCAATAGCTTGGCTTTATTAGGGCATGAGCTGGTAATATTTTTCTTCATTTCCTAACTTAGTGCTCACACAAGGATTATTGCTTTGTAATTTTTAGCGTTCTTGGCATTGCAGCTGAATTAAATGAAGACCAAGTGGGACCTGGAAGGAAACATCTCCTTTCCTTCTGATCTACCTCCACGGCCCAGTTTCCTGTCTTTAATTGACACAGTGGCGAATATAAGAATTGACCCACATGCTGTGGGCCTCCACAGAACCAGGGCAGGCCTCGCAGAAATGAAGAAAAATATCATTTAAATTGTTTCTCAAATTAGATTGCGTCTTCTTTTTTTCTTAGCAGGCCTATGTAGCAGGCACCCATGTGATTTTCTTATTGGAACTAGGCTGAGAGGAGGAGGGGAGACGTATAAGGTATTCTTTTAGGTTTTTGCGTTTTATTAACCAGCAAGTAAGTCAATTTTAACACAGTCCCTCTTCCCATTTATCTGCGTGCTTGAGACTAAGTGGCAGCTGGAGCTGTGAGTGCTGGAGGCTCTGTACAATTCAGAAGGGAATTCTACATCAGAAGTAGGCACAGATTTGCTAAGAGAGTTTTGGGACAACCATCAGAGTTCCATGGGGATTGGAAGGCTGTTGATCCTGCAAATGGCTTGGTCCAAAAATAACTCTGCACCCCAAGGAAGGAGGATGACATCAGATTTGTGGTCCCCCTGGTGCCTAAGAGGTCAGGAAAGAGTTGAGGGGTGGGTGATGGGGTGCCGAGCACTTTTCTCCTGCAGCCTCAGCAGGCCCCGCCACCTGCCTGCTCTGGTGCCGCCAGCCCTTGCAGGAGGAGATCCCTTCCTGTTCACCACCAACCAGACCTGAGCCCACTGAGCCAGCAGAGGAAAAGAACATGCGGCTGAGAGATCCTACCAGCTGGAGAGAGAAAGATGAATCAGAACAGTAAAATAGAGCTGCGGGAGGAAATGTGCATAAGAGTAACAAGAAAACCAGGAGAGATGTAAGTGCTCCATGAAAGAGCTTTCGAAAGGAAAAGAAAGTGTCCTCACTTAATCAATTTAGTGGATGTAAATGAAAGAGTTAGCAGTCACTACTGAGACCCACCCTGGTGGCCTGGAGATCAAAGCACTAAGCCAAATCATGAGCAGATGAAAATCACAGGGAAAAAAAGAGAGAGACGATGAGGATAGAACCAGGAGACGTAACCTATCAATAGGATTTATAGAGGCATAAAGAAAAGATAATAATTAAACACATGAGAAATTTTTCTGAAAAAACTTGAATTAGATATATTGAAGGGCCTAGTTAAGTTCCAGGTTGTACTAAAGAGAAAAGTTAGACTTGACATATGCTTATAAAAATTCCTGAACTTTAAGGATAAAGAGAAAGTCTTATGTAAGTTTTTAGACAGCAAGAACATGTTACTTAAAAGGGAATAAGATTGGCCTCAGACTTCCCGTCTGGAAACCAGAAGATGCCTGAACAAAATATGAGACATAAGAAAATGTATAACTCACAAATCCTGTGCCCAGCCAGGATGTCACCTGTCAGGGCAAGGACAAAAGAAAGAGGTTTGAGGAGGTGTAGTACTGTAGGGTATCTTTTACTCACATTCACAGCCTCAGAAAATACCTAAAGGGGACTCAAAACAAACAGCCAGTGGACTATATTGAGAAGAAAATGAAGTGGAGAAGGAGCAGGATGGAGCAAAGAAGCTTGTTCTGTCTGTAGGTCCTGAAGAGCAAGCAGTAGTCAGCCCTGGAGCTGGAAGTCTGGAGAGCAGATCAGAGACTGAGACTTGGTGCAAGAATTCCCCGTGAAAATAGGACCCAGGATGGCGCCTGTGGCTCAAAGGAGTAGGGCGCCAGCCCCATATGCCGGAGGTGGTGGGTTCAAACCCGGCCCCAGCCAAAAATTGAAAAGAAAAAAAAAAAAAGAAAAGAAAAGAAAATAGGACCCAGGACTAATGGGCTGTATGATTCAGATTTATGTAATATTTAAAGAAAGATCATTGCAATGCTATTTAAACTTTTCTAGATGGTGGGAGAATGAAAAATATTTGAATTCACTTAATGGAATCAATCTCATTTTAATAGTCTGATAAGGGAAGTATAATTGAAAACTTAAAAACTATAAACCAATCGTGAATGTTGATGCAAAAAATAAACAGCAAATGAAATCTGGTGAAGTTTTAAAAGAATATGACTCTGTGACTAATGAGATTTATTTTAGGAATGTAAGACTAGATGGATATAAGGATCTCTGTCAATATAACACAATACATCAGCAAATTAGAAGAGAAAGCTTATAATGGTATTAGTAGATTTTGCAAAGGATTTTTACAGAATTCTTATAAGAAATATAGAAATAGAAATAGAAGCAAACAGCCTAAATGCAATAAAGACCATTCATCATAACCTACCAGGAAATATTAAGTGACAAAACACTAAATCTACTTCTGTTACAATCAGGAACTGAAAAGGAATATTCTCGCCACCATCATACAACACTGTGTTGGTGTTTCTAGTCTAAGTTAAAAAAAAGAACCAAATTAAAAACTATTTCTTTTTATTGGTGGTATGATTTTTAAAAAATCTTTCAAAAGCCATAAGCCCAAAGACCGTACTTTTCAGTATTAAAGACAGCTACTAAAGTTAGTAAGCTGATTTTGTAAGGCAGTTGCAATAAGACACATATACAAATATTAAAACTTTTAAAAAGTCTTTTTAAAAAATAAGTAAGCAATCAGAAATGGCAATGAGAAAAAAATTCACTTATAATGGGCTTTAAATACTATGACATACTTGGTAAGTTGGTATATTAAAAAATGACACCAGTTATGTAGAGAAAACTTTAAAACCTTGTTGAGGGGCATACAATAATCCCTGAACATTAGGAAAGATTTTCTTTTTTCAAAGGAAAAAGTTTAATACAAAAAGATAATGTCTTCAAAATTTGTGTACAAATTTTATATAATTTCTCCCAGTATCCCAACAGAGAGTTGTTGTCTTGGAGATTAGGAAAACATAATCTTTATAGTTTATATGGAAGAATGAATTTTTCCATCTTAAAATTATTTTTAATAGATACAGAATAATTGTACATGTTTATGAGGTATAGTATAATATCTCAGTACACATGGAATGCTAAAATCAGGGTAATTAGCATATCTGCCATCTCAAACATTTTTCATTTCTTCCTGTTGGGAACATTCATTGCCCATTCTTCTTGGTATTTGAAACTATACAATAAAAGTTTATTTATTTATTTTTTGAGACAGAGTCTCAAGCTGTCCCCCTGGGTAGAGTGCTGTGGCATTACAGCTCACAGCAACCTCCAGATCCTGGGCTCAAGCGAGTCTCTTGCCTCAGCCTCCCAAGTAGCTGGGACCACAGGCACCCGCCACAACGCCTGGCTATTTTTTTTTTGGTTGCAGCCATCATTGTTGTTTGGCGGGTCCGGGCTGGATTCGAACCCGCCACCTTAGGTGTATGTGGCTGGCACCTTAGCCGGTTGAGCTACAGGCACCGAGCCATAAAAGTTTATTTATTACAGTTACTCCATGGTGCTATAGAACCCTGGAACTTATTCCTCCTACCTCACTGTACTTTAGTATCCATTTGGAAGAGTAAATTTTTTAGACTAACAATGAAAAATATATAAAAAGAAAAATGAAGAGGAGACTTCTTTCACCAGATATTATAACACACATTTTAGACAATGAAATAACATCATTATGATACTGGTATTGGGAAAGACAAAAGAGATCAATGGAATGGAATAGCTAATCCATAAACAGAGTTTGATTTGCTCGAGAACTTAATGTATTCTAGTAGGAAAAGGCTGATTTTAATAACTTGTCTTGAGATGATTGGTTCTCCATCTGGATAAAAGCAAAATTGGATCCCTTTCCTATGCATACAATAAAACAAATAACTGCAAGAAAAATTGGGGTTTGATTTGTACAATCTCATGGCAGGGGAGATTGTAACTAAGATTAGGAATCCAAAAGCTGTAGAAGAAAAGATTTTACCAAACAAAATGAAACAAAAACAAGTATATGATACTCATACAAAAAAAAAAAATCAGTGAAAAAAACAGGACTAATAGCCATACATCTAAGAGTATACAAACATTTTAACAAATTGTCACAAAGGTACAAACTACTTAGCAGAAAAATGGGCAAATGATATACAGAGACTATTTGCAGAAGAATGACTCCAGATGGCCAGAACTTTGTGAAAAGATATTAAAAGTTATTGGTGTTCATGGAATCCAATTTTAAGTAATGATGATATAAAAATGGCCAACATTTTTAAAAGCATTAACTTCCATTGCTGGTGGGGACATGGAGAAAAGAATCCCCTTTATAATGCTAGTAGAAATTTAAATTGTTACAGTCTTTGTGGAAAGCAAGGTGTTAAACACCATTCAAATTAGTACTACACATTTCTTTATGTGTAGTAATCCCACTGCTGGGACTTTGGTGAATGTTTATGTCCTGCCCATCACATTCATATGTTGAAAGCTAATCATCAATGTGATGATATTAGGAAGTGGGACCTTCAGAGAGGTGATTGGTGGGTTTAGCACCCTCCTAAGTGAGCCCCAGAGAGTTGCCTTGCCTCTTCTGCCCTGTGAGAACACAATGAGAAGGTGTCACCTAGGAACTGAAAGATGGGACCTTACCAGACACCAAAACTGCTGGGGTCTTGATCTTAGACCCTCCAGCCTCAAGAACTGTGAGAAATAAATTTCTATTTATCAGCCACCCATTTTAAGCTATTTTGTTATAGCAGCCCTAACAAACTGTGACAGACTTTATCCTAAAAGAACAAAAAAACAGTATGTGAAGATATTTTGGTGGATAATTTTATGTGTCAGTTTGACTGAGCCACAGGGTGCCCAGATATTTGGTCAAATGCTATTCAGGGTGTCTCTGTGAGGGCTGAGATCACCATCTGAATGTCAGGTATACAGATCGCCTCCACTCAGTTGAAGGTCTTAACACAACAATGATGTTGACCTTGCCGCAGAAAAGAGGGAGCTTCCATCTGACCTCCCTCAGCTGATCATGGGTCTTTTCTTGCCTCTGACTTGAGCTGGAATGCTGGTTCTTGCTGGGTGTTGGGCTGGCTGGCTTTTGGTCTGGAACTTGTGCCATTGGCTCTCTCCTGGGTCTTCAGCTTGCTCACCGCAGATTTTGGGACTTTTCAGCCACATAAACCAATTCCATACCCAAGTGAATGTATATATATTTTTTAATTGAGACAGAGTCTCACTTTGTCACGCTTGGTAGAGTGCCATGGCGTCCCAGCTCGTAGCAACTTCAAACTCTTGAGCTCAGATGTTCCTCTTGCCTCAAGCCTCCCAAGTAGCTGAGACTACAGGAACTCACACAGTGGCTGGCTATGTTTTTAGAGACAGAGTCTTGCTCTTACTCAGGTTGAGCTCAAACTCCTGAGCTCAGGCAATCCACTGGCCTTGGCCTTCCAGAGTGCTGAGATTATAGGTGTGAGCCACATGCCTGGCCTTCAAAGTGAATGTTTGTCAGGAGGGGAGTGATTTCATTGATTACTGTATTTTCATTCACCTCATATCTCATGCAAGCATTAAAAAAACAAAAGAAAAACTAAAACAAAATAATCTTATAACTGCATTGCTATATTGGAGGGCTTTTAAGGTGGTTTGTAGTTAGGAAAGCAAGATGTGGATGCACTTACAGTATAATCCCATTCTTATAAAACAAGCAATGCTGTATCTCTGATATATGTATATTTTTATATAAATATGTATATGTTTATATTATTATATGAGCACAGAGAAAAATGAGCACGGAAGGACACAAGCTTGGTTGTTACTAGAAGATTCCTGGTTGAGGAGAGAGGCCATGATGTGTGTGGAGCAAGAACAGGAACGGGATGGGGGGTGCAAAACAAAACCAAAATCCCGATGTCCAGTGTGATAACACTTTTACAATAATTGCAAATGTGTGTGTTTGTATGTATAAGGAACTTTAAAAATAAAATTTTAACAAAGGAAGAAAAAGAGAGAAGTAAAAGCTGGTGGATGGGGCTGCCAAGGGCTCTGCCGATCTGGTGTAGCTGGAAGTCAGAAAGGACACCGGTGAGGACGGCAGCGCCATGGCACCCACTTGGCCAGCAACATCGCTGGGTGGTTTTGTCATTCAGAGAAGATAAGCTACTTGACCAAAACCATAAGCTGTTTTGCATCAGATTTAAAACTAAAGATGGAATTAGATATACCAGATGTGAGTAGGCCAGATTGGCACACAGATGACTCTGTATTAACACATTTCAAAATCATCAAAGAACTGATATGGTGGGTCTGAAAATGTCGGTTATGAAAACCAAGAAGAATTATAAAGTTTCTCTTACTCCATGTCCTGGACTAGAGTACAGCCACTTCAGTTGTTCCAATGTTAGCATTAACTTTCATTTAAAAGACGCTCAATGTTCTTCTGCTCAGATGCCAAATAATTCTTTGGATAATTCTTGGTATAATACCAAGGTTTTGCTGGTGAATTCCAGGGAACTTTGTGTCTCTATTGCACCTTTGATGACTTTGGAGTCCCAGAGCAGATTTCTATGTTTATTTATAGAAAGAGAATCCATCTCTTTGTTATTTTTGTTCACCAGTGTAAAAATGTGGCCTTGGTTATTCAGGGGAGGAGGTACATCTGCCCTTCCGGTAACGACCCTCTGCCTGCCTCAAGCAGTTACAGGAAGGGCAGGTGAGGTGGGCACTGCTGGGAGGGAGGGAGCCCTGGAGAGAGGTCAGATGGCTTCTGCTCCATTGTTTGTGGATCAGCCTTCTATAGAACTGTAGACTGTTTGCTGGGAGTCGGGTGGAAAATTTGCAGCTGCAAAATTGCCTCTTTGGGCCTCTGAAGAGGAGGTAGTGTCAGAAGGACGTCCGAATGGTCATCACTTAGACATCTTCCTGCAGGTGTGGAGCAGACCCATCTGCAAGAGGAGGGCACTGGCCTCCCTCAAGGTGAATTTCTTGCTTGGTTTCTGCCAATTGTAACATCAGCACAGACTGTGGCTGGATATTCTCTCCCATCGGTGATTTCCCTTAGAGGTTGATGTTTTATGAAAATTTAAAAGGGTTTAAAAAAATGTCCTTTTGCCTAAGATAAGTTCCATCCCTGTGCTCTCTTTGTCCCTTCTTTATCTTGCATCCCTGTGTTCCAGCCTCCTCCTCTGTCCTCACACTGCGAACGTTTGACATTGTTAGCCAGGGTGTTTATTTAAGTCTCCTCGAGATCTTTGCTTGTGTACCAGTAACTGTCATCTCAGACTGACTCATGGAGACGAAATAAATTCTTACATTTTTGAAGTGATTTTGATTAGGATTTGAAAGAATCTTTTGACCAAAACCAACTTGGAGTTTTGGGTATCTAAATTTTATTTGAAGAAATACCAAGATTATTTAATTGGGACCCACCTGGATGAAAGCAGTGAGAGCAAGAAACAGCATGTGAATGTGGAGAGGGTAAATTATGATAGAGCCCGCTCTGAGGATACCCAGTGTTTCACATGCAAATTGGGATAGGACATGAAGTCTGGCAAATATATTTGTAATAATTGATACTGGAAGTAATAAGGCAAACTATTTTATGTTTTGGCTGTCCCCGAACTCAGAAGAAAGGAATGAATGCTTCATCCAGGTACACAGGACAAGGAAACAGAACCATATCATTTAAATTCCAAGGGAAACAAAATATTAGCTTCATTGTTCTCTATGAAATCCCACTGGTCCTACCTAGAGGATTTCAGAGGTAAGAGCTCTCTGTTGAATAATTATTTAGAGAAGTCACAGTACAGCCTAATGTCTGCCCACTTCTCAAGTAAATGATTAGAAAATGATTTGGAGTGATTTCTGCCAGTTTTATGGACCTGGCCTCCAGATTGCTAATGTTTCAAGAAGCCTGGAACAGAAGTAATTAAGGACATTTCCTGGAGGTTGCTAGGTTGAGTCTTGCTTCTGGGCATATTCTGCACTTGAAAATGAAACTGGGATTTTAAAAACACAATCCACATCTTTCACTGCTGTTTCCGAGCTTCTGCTACACCCCTGCGTTCTGCCTTTCATTCCCCAGGAAATGAAAGTGGGCTCCTTGATTACTCACGGCCCCAAGTTGTTGCTCATGTTTCCACTGAGAGGGATGTTAATTGCTTACAAAGAATAGGGATATGAGCCCCTAGGACTTTTTAGTATTGGACCAAATTTTTGTTCATTTACAATTTCTCAAAATCATTCATAATGAACTAAAAACAGTCTATTTTGACTTTGGAATATGGGAAACAATTGCTTTAGTGGATTGAATTTGAGTCTTTTTGACAGACTTTTTTTTTTATATTGGGTTTGGGTCTTTCAAAAATTGGGGGTACATTGTGCCATGCTTAGGCGTATAGTTCATGGTTAGAACGGTGTTGTTTTCTCCTTATTTCTAAGGAGGGAGCACATCATTAATATCGCAGAGGTCTAGAGCTGGAAGGGATCTTCTTGATGTTCATCCCCTTCATTTCACACGTGTGCGAGATGTGTACAGAATGTTCAGAGAGGTTGTTCGGGCCGCAGATCTCAGCTAGTGAAAGAGCTGGTGAGATTGGTATCTGGCTTTTCCAGTTGTCCAGTGCTCTTTCCACTTCTCTATACTGCACTGAAGAAGGTTGGCCAACCCTCTTCCTTGCCTTAAAGGCCACAGTTTTCACTGTTGCCAGGGCGTTACTGTAGCTACACTCCACTGGTGCACTCTCTGAAGGACTCGAAGGCCTGACCCTACCAGCGTCACGTCTGTTCATGTTTCTCTGTCTAGAGCAAAGTCATGACTTTCATATGTGAATTTCAGTGAAATCAGACACAGAGCTAGAACTAGAAGATCAATTATTATTGTTGGACCTTAAGCATCATCTTGTTTAATTTCTCAGTGTAGTCTCACCACAATTGGGGCAGTTCTGCAGATCAGGAGCAGGCATGATGAGCGACTTTTTCTTCTCACAAACCAACCAATAAGCTCAAGCCACTTGTATATTTCTGTCAGAGGAAAGGACAAGAGTGAAGCAAGTGGGAACACAAGGCATTCATCTCCACACTGAATTGTTAGATAGCTTCAGGAAATGAGGAGCCGCCATCTTACGGTGGGGATGTCTTGTGGCCTCCTTCGGGAGCTGAGTTAGGTTTCCTGCTAGAAGGTGAGCTGGATCTTTGCTATTTTATGATGACTTGGGGTTAGGTACTTGTTTGGTGGGTCCAGAGGAGGAGTCGGTCTTTGAATCCTCTTCTCACTTCTCCTCCTTTGGGCTTCTAACCAGGGAATCCACACACACAAAGAACACCAACCACATGGGATACCGCATATTTTTTCTTTCAATTAACTTTTTTCTGTAACCTTTTAATGAGAGAATTTTCAGATAAGGGAAGGAAAAGGATTTTGTCTTTAGTATGGTAATTTTTCCAGATGTGTTATATAGAGTAGAGAGAATATATACTATCTATTTTCACTTCAACAAAGGCTAAGAAGGGCTCTTGTGGCAAGGTTTAATCTAGAGTAGCATATAAAGAATTTTTAAGTCCTTGCTTTCAAACACTCAAGACTCCTGAATATAGCATTACGAAGCTGCTTCTTGGTACAATTAAATTTATCATAATAATTTGCTAGAAAACTATGTTTTCATGGATATAGTGAAGTCAAGCCTGACAAATTCTACATTAATGAAGTCTGAATTCATGAGGTTTTACTCTACTCAATATTCTCCATTAAACTTCCTTTCATACCAGAGTTTAAACTCAACCATGAGTTGAGTTTAAAACCTTCTAACCAAACTTGCAATCTGTTACTGAAATTTTCACATGAGAAACTCACATTCTGGGAGGAAACTTTAATTTCTCTGTATATAATTTCTAATTTGTGTTGTGCTATTTCAGTGTCAGGATAATGACATGAAATAGAAATTGTCCTTTAATAGACAGATGAAGGTAATTACAGTGATTATAATAGATGCTGGCAAATATTGCAACAAATTGACTAATTTAGTTCACATTACAGAAACTGTTAAAAGCATTAAATTCTGTGTGCAATATTTATTAAAAATCGCAAAGAACAAATACCTTTGAACTGGTAATTTTATAGGAACCATCTCCCATCTTTACCGACCTGAATGCGTGATGCTTTTCCACAAATCCATACATTGTGAAAGAACCCGACAGCCCGTCTTTTCTGTTCTCCTCTCACTTGCTTCCTCCCTCCCTCCCTCCATCCCTTGCCTTCTTCCTCCCTTGACATCTATACAAGCTTATCTTTCCTTCCATGGGTGTTTAACCTGAGGAGTTACACAGCCAAGCCCTTTATCTTGACTGGGCAAGAATATTAAGAAATGGCCACATGGTCAAAAAATCTTCATAATCTCAAAGCATCTTGGTCCATAATTCTCATATCCCTCTGCTTCCTGGAGATGAAAGGCATGGGGCAGTATCAATGGATAAAAGAGAGACCCCTTAGTAGAGATGGGGGTCGTCCTTTCTACTGTGATGACTACTTTTTCCTTGCAGGATTTCCTTCTGACTAGATCTTTTTGGGAAGTTCTCCTTTGATTTACTCGGCCCTGGATTTGTCTGGGGAGCTCGGCTGGATTAGCCTTGGCGTCTCTTCCTTCTTTCTCAGAATGGGTGCTACTTTTGAGCAACCCTTGCAAATGCTTTTTCTAAAAATGTTCTCCGCAAAACCAGAATCCTAATTATCCCTTCTGAAGCAGATGGCCTCATGCCACCTGCTCCCCCACGCCTCTTCTTTTCCAAAATAAATTTTCCTCTTGACCAAACTCTCTTGATTTTGCATTGGCATTTTATAGCAGCTTACAAATTATGCAGCACTTAAATCACACCTAATTACGATCTCTGCCAGCAAGGCTTGCTAACCCAGAATGGAAATGGGAGAGACCCACAGGAAAACAGAAAAGAATCAGCTGTTTGAAAGAAGAATCAAGTCATTGCAGTTGGCCATCTTCTGTTAGGAAAGACCCGGAACACAGGCTATCAGTTCTTAACCCACCTGCAGCTTAGAGAGTAATTCAAACTTATTCTGACTGGGTTGTTGAAGTAATACCATGGGCCTCTATCTGACAGGAACAGCTTTTTTCTTCTTTGAAAAGATTTATGAAAACTGAATGATTGTGTCTATGGAGGAAGCTTGGGGCAAGGAAGGCCACAGCAAAGGTCTGGTGAAGCCGCCTCTTTCAGTTGGAGTTGATTTAATTCCAGAGAATACCCAAAGATCTGGGTTTTTCTATCCCTTTACTGAAATAATTTTTAACTTTTGAATTGGTTTGTTTTTATTCCTCAATAGTTCTAAACTAGTTTTCTTTTCTTTTAATTCTCAGAATTCTTAGGAAGATGTAAAATAATTTTTAATATTGATCCAAGTCAAATATAATTAGGTGTTAGGTCTCACAGAGCAATTCTTTTTCTTTTCTTTTTTTAATTAAATCATAGCAGTATACATTAATGCTATCATGGGGTACAGTGTACTGTTTCTATATACAGTTTGAAATACTTTCATCCAACTGGTTAACATAGCCTTCATGTCTTTTTCTTAGTTATTGTGTTAAGACATATATATTCTACATTTAGAGAGATTCACATGTACCCTTACAGGATGAACCATAGGTGTGATCCCACTAATCACCCTCCCTCCACCCATCCTCCCTCTCCCCATATTCCTGGGCTAAAATTGGGTTATAGCTTTCCTATAAAAGCTATAAATTAGTTTCATAGTAGGGCTGAGTACATTGGATACTTTTTCTTCCATTCTTAAGATACTTTGCTAAGAAGAATATTTTCCAGCTCCATCCATGTAAACA
This sequence comes from Galagoides demidoff, assembly GCA_963574575.1. NCBI lineage: Eukaryota > Metazoa > Chordata > Mammalia > Primates > Galagidae > Galagoides > Galagoides demidoff. The sequence continues at coordinate 26,801 of CAUYQV010115123.1, forward strand.
TGAAGGAGGTAAAGTCTCCATCTTTCTTTAGGGCTGCATAGTATTTCATGGTGTACATATACCACAATTTATTGATCCATTCGTGGGTTGATGGGCACTTGGGCTTCTTCCATGACCTAGCAATTGTGAATTGGGCTGCAATGAACATTCTGATACAAATATCTTTATTGTGTGATTTTTGGTCTTCTGGATATATACCTAATAGAGGAATTGTAGGATCAAACGGCAGGTCTATTTTTAGTTCTCTAAGTGTTCTCCAGATGTCTTTCCAAAAGGAATGTATTAGTTTGCAATCCCACCAGCAGTGTTAAGTGTTTCCTTTTCTCCACAACCATGCCAGCATCTATGATTTCGTGATTTTGTGATATGGGCTAATCTTACTGGTGTTAGATGATATCTCAAAGTAGTTTTAATTTGCATTTCTCTGATGATTAAGGATGGTGAGCATTTTTTCATATATCTGTAGGCCGTGCACCTATCTTCTTTAGAGAAATTTCTATTCAAGTCCCTTGCCCACCCTGAGATGGGATCACTTGTTCTCTTTTTGCTAATACATTTGAGTTCTCTGTGGATTCTGGTTAGTAAACCTTTGTCGGAGACATAACCTGCAAATATCTTGTCCCATTCTGAGGGCTGTCTACTTGCTTTACTTACTGTGTTCTTGGCTGTGCAGAAGCTTTTTAATTTGATGAGGTCCCAGTAGTGTATTTTTGATGTTGCTTCAATTGCCCAGGGGTTCCTCCTGGTAAAATTTCACCCAGGCCAACTTCTTCAAATGTTTTTCATATACTTTCTTCTAGTATTTTTATGTTTTCATGTCTTAAGTTTAAATCTTTAATCCAGTGGGAGTCAATCTTAGTTAGTGGTGAAAGGTGTGGATCCAGTTTCAGTCTTCTGTAGGTTGCCAGCCAGTTTGCCCAGCACCATTTGTTAAATAGGGAATCTTTTCCCCACTCAATGTTTTTAATTGGCTTGTCAAAAATCATATAATGGTAAGTAGCTGGGTTCATCTCTTGGTTCTCTATTCTGTTCCATACATCTACCTCTCTATTTTTGCGCCAATACCATGTTGTTTTGATCACTATTGATTTATGGTATAGTCTGATGTCTGGTAGCACAATTCCTCCTGCTTTGTTTTTATTTCTGAGTAATGTCTTGGCTATTTGAGATTTTTTCTGATTCCATATAAAACAAAGTATTATTTTTTTGAGATCTTTAAAGTAAGACAGTGGGGCTTTAATAGGGATTGCACTAAAATTG
>CAUYQV010115125.1:0-33471 GCA_963574575.1 Galagoides demidoff
CTAAGGTGGCGGGTTCGAATCCCCAGCCTGGGCCCGCCAAACAACAATGATGGCTGCAACCAAAAAATGGCCAGGCATTGTGGCGGGCGCCTGTGGTCCCAGCTACTTGGGAGGCGGAGGCAGGAGACTCGCTTGAGCCCAGGAGTTGGTGGTTTCTATGAGCTGTGATGCCATGGCACTCTACCCAGGGGGATAGCTTGAGGCTCTGTCTCAAAAAAAAAAAAAAAAAAGAAAAGAAAAGAAAAGCATCGTCAAGCTGGTGACGTCTTGTCAGATATTCCAGAAACCTACTTGGGTCACAGTTGACATTCCCTCTTTGAACCAAGAGATGTTTTCTTATGTGGGAGATGGGCTTGGTGCCCTCCTGTCTGTCAGAGCTGGTCCCTTTCTCTGATTCCTTGATACTTCCATGGCTGTCTCTCAACCCGCGATTGCTGTGGTCGTAGGTAGCACAGAACACACTTAGCTGCCACTTTTTGGAGGTCCCACATTCAACAGAGGCAACACATCCCAAATACAATTCAATGACTACCCCATGTGCTGGCTTGTTCCCTGCTCTAAGTCCTTTCTAACCAATGACACCGTAATCTGTCCCCTTCTCCTCCCAGATCTCCAGTGATAGGCCTTTTCTATGTTTTTATTTGTTTGTTTGTTTGTTAGAGACAGAGTCTCACTTTGTCGCCCTTGGTAAAGTGCCCTGGCGTCACAGCTCACAGTAACCTCCAGCTCTTGGGCTTAGGCGATTCTCTTGCCTCAGCCTCCTGAGTAGCTGGGACTACAGGCACCTGCCACAATGCCCGGCTATTTTTTGTTGCAGTTTGGCTGGGGCTGGGTTCGAACCCGCCACCCTCAGTCTATGGGGCCGAAGCCCTACTCCCTGAGCCACAGGTGCCGCCCCGCCTTTTCTCTGTTGTACCTAAGTTTGTTGCAACAGCCTCCTGAATGCTCTCCCTACCCACTCACACACCTCTTCACTCCTTCCACGCTGTTGACAAAATGTTTTTTTCTTAGAACTCCAGTCGTCCATCACATCCCTTGTTAAAGGCTTTCTGATGCCCTATTGTTAATTCTTTTCATGCATTAAATAATCTGGGCCTCGACGTACCTTTTCATACCTCTCCATCCCCCACCCCACCCTGCATTCTGTGTTCCAGCCTGGTTACAATACGGGCCCAGCAAGACGGCAGCTGCCATTTATATTTTTGTGCCTCCGCAGATGCTGTTTTCATGCCTACAGAGCTCCTTCCCCACTGGCATCCTCCACGTCTGCTGGAAAACTCCCACTCATCATCTTTACTCCTCAGAGAGCTTTCCCTTCTCTCACCCTCCTGGGCTGAATTTGTCACGCTCTCATTGGTCGCATTCCGGGCCTCTGGTGGCAGCAGCCATCTCACAGTGCTCTGAGTGATGTTCCCCCAGTAGGTCTCCCTGGTGGGCCAGGAGCTCCTCTGGGCAGAAATTGTGTTTGTTGTGAAACGGTGGCCTGAGACGGACTAGGGTGGTGTCTCTCAAAATCTTGAGACCCTCAAAGAGCATTTTGTTTATTGTTTGGGCAAATATCTCTTGCGGTTTACCACTGAGATTTAAACTGACAGATTCAAAGATTATTTCTTTCTTTAGCATTGACAGTGGTATCACTTCTCGGCCTTTTGGCTCAGTGCAGAATCAGCAATAGTAAACTTATTCCGTGATACTATAAATGATGTATTTTTTTATAAATGATCTATTTTTATATAAAAAGCTCTTCTTCAGAATAGAAAATTATAGCGAGAAGAGCAACATTGTCTTACATTTCTGGAGATCTCGTTAATGTCTGGCTTATGAAGAGAAGATGGCTAGATTTTCATACTTCTTTTTTTTTTTTTAATGGATTCTCAACCTTCCCAATACCTCCTAATGCCATGACCCTTTAATACATTTCCTCATATTATGGTGACCCCCAACCATAAAATTATTTTCATTGCTACTTTATAACTTTAGTCATTCAGGTTTGTTGTATTTTATTTATTTATTTATTTATTTATTTGAGACAGAGCCTTAAGCTATCCTCCTGGGTAGAGTGCAATGGCATCACAACTCACAGCAACCTCCAACTCCTAGGCTTAAGCGAGTCTCCTGCCTCCGCCTCCCAAGTAGCTGGGACCACAGGCTCCCGCCACAGCGCCCAGCTATTTTTTGGTTGCAGCTGTCATTGTTGTTTTGGCGGGCCTGAGCTGGATTAGAACCCGCCACCTTAGGTGTATGTGGCTGGCGCCTTAGCCACTTGAGCCACAGGCACTGAGCCTTTTTTTTGAGACAGAGTCTCAAGTTATCAGCCTGGGTAGAGTGTTGTGGTATCATCATAGCCCACAGAAACCTCCGACTCTTGGGCTCAAGGGACCCTCTTGCCTCAGTTTTTCTATTTTTAGTAGAGATGGAACCAGCCTCACTCTTGCTCAGGCTGGTCTCGAACTTGTGAGCTGGAGCGATCCACCTGCCTCAGCCTCCTCCAGTGCTAGGATGACAGGCAGGAGACACTGCGCCCAGCCTACTTCGTTATATTTAAAGTAGGTGAAGATAATTCACCTTCATTGTGTGTTTTCTACATCAAACCTTGGCAACTGGTGGTTTCTTTCTTGCTGTTATAATGTGAGACCTAAAGCCTTAGGCATGAACTTTTTAATCCACAAACTTCAAACCATCAGTCGCTCTCGTGTCATTTAGTCCCACCATGCACTGGCCACTTAGAAAATGTGGGGCCCCCAAATCCTCCCAACAACAGTACCTTCTATTATACAAGAGGAAAAGATAAGTGTTTAAGTATTAGGAAACCACCTCAAACTCGTGATGGTGGATACAAGTTTTCCAGAGTTCTGATTTTTCACTTGGAAGGTTAAATTTCATCATTGGCAACAAATACCAGTCCGAGGTTTTCTTCCACGAGACAGGCTGGCTTTGTTCCTTTTCCAAAAAATCACCTTTGAAATACCTAAGACCGAATGCGTTGTCTTCTGATGACGGACTATTAAAAAGATGCTTACCTGGGGTCAAGATTTATGAAAATTAATGCTGACTATTTCAACCAGGTCATGCCTAAGTGGAACTGGCATTTATTTTTCTTCCAGTGCTTGGAGGAGGAGAAGGCAGTGACCACCAGTATTGTCTGGTGAGACCTGCTGCCTTGAGTTGTGCCAAATCACCCCCGTTGTGCCTCCCCCCTTCCCCCCCTGCCTCTGCCCTGTGAGAGCAAGTATTAATCCAGTGAAGAAGACAAACGTCTTAGTGTTAACATGAAATACTAGCAGAGACACAGTCTCATTTTGTCACCCTCAGTAGAGTACTGTGAAAACTTAGCTCACAGTAACCTCAGACTCTTGGGCTCAAGTGATTCTCTTGCCTCAGCCTCCCAAGTGACTGGGACTACAGGCACCCGGCTATTTTTTAGAGACAGGGTCTCGCTCTGACTCAGGCTGGTCTTGAACCTGTGAGCTGAGGCATCCACCCACCTCAACCTCCTAATGCTGGGATTACAGGCGTGAGCCACTGCCCCCGGCCAACATCAAATACTTTACACCTCATAGACCCTCCAGTAGGGTCTTGGAGACCCCCATGTGTCCAAAGACCACACTGCACACCAGGGGACTAACTAGAGAAACCCCTCACCCCAGGTGGCAGAGTTTGTGGGAGGGCAGGCCTGCCATGCAGATTTACGCCTTCCTGTGTCCACAGTGAGACAGTGATGGATGCGTCTTCTGGGAGCTGGGAAATCAGAACTGGACGTTTTTGCCCCCCAAAGTAGTGATGTTTTTAGTAGAGACGAGTTCTCACTCTTGCTCAGGCTGGTCTCGAATTCCTGAGCTCAAGCAACCTACCCTCCTCAGCCTCCCAGAGTGCTAGGATTAACCAGGCGTTGTGGTCGGTGCCAGTAGTCCCAGCTACTCAGGAGTCTGAGGCAAGAGGATCACGTGAACCCGAGAATCAGAGGTTGCTGTGAGCTGTGATGATACCACGGCACTCAACTGCAGGACAACAGAGTGAGACTCGGTCTCAAAAAAATAAAAAAGTAAAAATAAACAAAAATAGTGATGTTTTGAGTTGCCAGATGAATATAAGATGACTAAGCCCCAAATTTTTAAACACTTGAGAGGGGTGTTTTTATTTAAAATCACATCCAGTCGCATAAATAAACCATGCTGAAGTATTTTCTGGGTGTTCTTATTTCTGTTCTGTAGATGAATCTTGGCCACATGTATGCGTGCATCTGTGTTCCTAAACTTTTATGTACATGCCTCCCTGGCTCTGCACCTCCTGGGCCATCACCTTCGGGCCCGCCTTGTCTTTGTGTTTTAACAGCAGTACATTCTTGCACCCCGTATTATATGTGGAAAACACTTGTTCACCATAGATACCTCCACCCAGTGGAAGCGTAGGAGACTCATCCCTCATTTACAAGGTCTGGTAGGTTTGTACAACACTCAGAAGGAATCCCCCATCGTTCTAACCGGGCCAGAGTGTTTGCTTTCTTAGGACTCCATTCAAGAACCTTGCCTCTTCCTTGATCTCTCTTTAAAAAGAAAATACTAAACAAAAGACAATGAATCTTCAAACTCAGCTGATCCCATTGTGATTGATCTGAGCCAATTTTTGAGGTAATTGATGGCTTTGCCTCAGTTGAGTCTGTTAGTGCAAATAATTATTAATCAATATGCTCTCAGCTCTTAGTTCAGAAGATAATTCCAACACATGATTTATTCCGAACATTTCAATTGAGCTACCTTTACAAGAGGAAAAATCAATTGGCACGTGGTCGCAAGCACTTTAATTATCTGCAGCTCCATATTACTTTCTGGACTGTATTTACCAGGGGGCAAACGTGTCCCGTTCTGGCAAGGGTGACAGGAAGTTTTTCATTACCATGGTGGAGAGCTAATATATTATGCATCTTTGATTGACTAAGTTGTTTTTTGGGTGATTTAATGGAATACCTTAGAAACGAAGCCCTGTGACTTTCCTTTGGAGAGTGTAATTAACATTGCCCTGGAAAAAAGAAAGAGCATGTTACTAATTCCCATTCGGTTGGAAAACAATTTGCTAATGCGGACGGGGAATGGTTGGTGTGAGTCCGTCTACCCTTCAAACACGAGGAGACCAGAGTCACAGAGAGGAAGGAGGTTAAGGTATAAAGCTTTTCAGGGGCTTTTCATATTAGGGGATTCCCCAAGTTGTTGCTATAGTTGAAATGCTTTGTGGCTTCCTTGGGCTAATGCTTTCCGGCATGGGATTTGTTATTTTGCCCTTTTAGGCAAGGTCTTGATGAATGTTGTGGTTTCGTTCTTTTTCTTCCCACCCCCGCCCCTGTGAGAATAATCACCAGTAGGAATGAGCCTGCCCTGGTTCCAAAGCGAAGCGTCCAAGCATCTGTTTTTGTTGTACTTGTGGAGGGCACAGGAATGCGTGGGCCTTGGTCTGGGACTTTTAGACATGATTATAACAGATGGAAAGTTGAAACGGCAGCTCCCTGAGTTGTCACGGTGGGGCCCCTTCCACAGCACTGCACGGGCCCCGTTGTGATCCACTTCCTGCCCAGGATTGTGTCTCTTGCTACTGTGGTTGCTTGTCCAAGGGGTGGTATGTTGGGGCATCCAGCAGCGTTCAAGGCCTGTCTTCACTTTCTACCCACGTACACTCCTGGGACCCCCAAAGCTGGGACCTAGGACTTCACACACTGATAACCTGAAACTCCAGCTCATTGTTAACAGCTGGTCCAGCGTAATGTCTGCAGAAGGTCATGTTCTGAGGTGTGGAATGGAGTTCCTATTATCAGTTAAGTGGTGGGAGAGAGGCTGCCGGGTCACAGGACTGGCATCTTACTTACATGGGCCTCTGAGCTGGCCACAGCTTATGTTCCCTCCTTCTGTTCCACTCATTCTTCACTGGAAACACTAGCTCAGTCTGGGCGCATCAGAGGGAAGCTGGGAAATCATAAGACTTACAATCTGTGACTGGCTGTGATAACGTCTCACATAACAAACAGCTCTCTCAGGGAGAGGTGGCAGAGGGTTCTAGGGGTGAGGAGAGGTTCTAGGGGTTCTAGGGGTGAGGGTCAGAACAGTTTGGGGACAGCTCATGGTCTCACTAACATGCATATACCAATCAGGGCTCTATTAGGAGACATTTCTGACTGTCGGGCACCTGCAGGGGGGCTCATTTTGAGGAAGTTGCCTGGTTACGTAAACATTCCCTCCTCTGTTCCTCTGCCTGGGTGCCTGACCATTCCCTCCTCTGTTCCTCTCTTCTCTCACACCTTTCTCTGGGCCCAAGTTCAGTCCGAGTCCTTGCCTGGCTGTGTGGCCTTAGACCTTTACACCAACTCCTTGGAAGCAGAGTTTTCCTATCCATAAAAATGAATATAGTACTTAACCCATGGGCTTGCCGTGAAAATTAAATGAGGCAAAATTTTAAAGCATGTTTTAAACTTTAGAAACCCCACAATATAACCTATAGTATGTATATTACATATGTGTATATGTAACGTGATCTATAAGGAGTTACTTATTTGATTTTATTATCCCTTCTTACCTGGCTGCCCACTGGGGCCTATGCATGTTCCTTTCTCCACGATGTCTTGTTCACAAATTAAACCCTAAGTAGGAGGTGTAGTCACTGCCTGCCCCAACCTCTTCTTACCGAAGTCACTTACACATACCGAAGTTGAAACATCATGGAGGGGTAAAAAGATCTTCAAAGATGATTGGCATGTGTGTGCTGCATTCAGTAATTCCACAAATACCCAGTAAATGAAGGAGTTACTTTCAAAGATTTTTTCTTTTTTTGTTTTTCCTTTTCCTTTGTCTTTTTCTGGTTTTAATTTACAATGTCAACCCTTTTTCTCCTCCTAAGAACTTTTGGAGATCTTTACGACAAAGACCGGCTCCTAACATTGCGTAACCCTCAGGAAAGGTTATGAAAGACGGTGTTCTTTAGAACAAAGGAATGCGGCTGTCAGAGACTGGTAAGCGTTGTCAAAGAAGTTTGCAGATCAGGACCCAGGATGATGCTGGGATCACCTCCCAACTGTTTTTCCAGGTTTAGGGTGAAAATAATGGAGGTCAAGGCAGAGAAAGGATATATGAATAGCTCATCCAGTCTACATAACAAAATAAACCAGGGGTCTGGTTCCTAAAAGTGATAGCTCTGGTGTCAGATTTCCTGGCCGCCTTTATTCCAGAGGATGGGGCTCTGACAGGTGAAACACAGCATTTGTTTAAACAAACTAAGAGGAGGACTGCAAAACATTCCCAGGCAGGAAGTGGCAATAAATACTCCAGGCAACTGGAGCGGGGGCAGAGCTGGAGGTGAGCAGAATGAAATCACTCAAAGTGGAATCTGCCCAGGGCCTCCTAGGGTCCCACCAAGGGACACGGTGAACTTTCTAAAAAGTCAAGACCTCTGCCTTATCTCCTCCAGAAGATGAGAAAATGAGATGTGAGCCTCCTCGCTGGAGACGGGATTTGTTTTTCACAGTAGGTTCTGATCTCTTTTGCAGGCTTTGAGCGTAAGAACCAAGGGTACAAAAATAGCTCCTTGAGGGAGGGAAAAAAAAAAAGTCCAAAGGCCTTGCTGGAACACAGGACGATGTGCAGGCCTTGCTGAGCCGGGTTGTAAATTGACAGTCCCTTCAACAGAGGAAGACCTAGTTTAAGAGACTTTGGTTTTCTTATAAGGCTTCAATAAGTGCTCTGGGCAGCCTGCCCCTTTGGAAAACAGAATAATGCTAAGAATTTGCATTTATATAATACCCATAGGCTTGTGGATCTACAAGCACTTTGCAAACATTAATTAATTCTCTAAACCCCCTCTGAGGCAGGGGTGCCATTGGTAACGGATCAAGAAGGGGAGGCGGTGATTCTTGTCAGAGTGTATATGCGAGCTACAGAACAGTGGAGATGAAGAAGTGGAGTAGAATTTTTATGAGAGAGAACAAGCAAGGTAGAACGTCGATCAGACCACGTGAAATAAACTTGGACATCATGAGGACAGGTGAAGACCTGTCAACCAACAATTCAGTCTCTGCTCTGTGATTCTAGGCCTTTGTCATGACATGGAATCACCTCTTCATTTTCAAACTCTGCTTGTGCTGGGTCTGAAACCCCAGAGCAAAGATTTGTGGTTCCATTCATCTGTCCCCAGTATTACAAAGAGCTGCAGCAGATGGAACATTCTGGAAATCAGTATTTCTGTTGCTGTTTTAATAGTTCATTCCAAGATCCATTCATGCATTGATTTATTCTCCCAATCATGACTTGATTAGACAAATCGGAGTTTTTGAGTTCGTGTGCCTTGTTAGGTAGGCATCAGAGTTATCCTTGAGGACTTATCTATGAGGACAGCAATTCTTTGCTCGTGGTCTGGTAGCTCTGTGATATTTTCTTTACTCTCTCTTCACGTCAGGCGAGCATTTTCATTTCCCCAGTCTGCTTATCTGACATAGATGTTAGGATAATTGAAATGTTTTTGCAGTGTTGATGGTGATGTACCAATAAACATTACTGTGTGTGTTTGAATTTCTGATGAGAAAGACATTCTATGCATGGAGGATTGTAATGACCTGGCATAAGAGAACCCATTTACATGTATAATTACAGCTCATTAATTCTGGCCAGTCAGGTTAAAGGACTATTGGGATTCCTGGCGTTTTTTGTTTTTTTGTTTTTTTGTTTTTAGAAATGTAGTTTGAACTAGGCATGGTGGCCCACTCCTATAATCCTAGCATTTGGGGAGGCTAAGGTGGGTGGATTGCTTGAGCTCCGTTCGAGACCAGCCAGAGCAAGAGTGAGACCCCCGTCTCTACTAAAAATAGAAAAACCAGCCGAGCGTTGTGGCAGGTTCCTGTAGCCCCAGCTATTTGGAAGGCTGAGAAAGAGATCAATTGAGCCCAAGAATTTGAGGTTGCTATAAGCTATGACGCCTCGGCACTCTACCTAGGCAACAGAATGAGACTCTGTCTTTAAAAAAATAAATAAAAAGTAGTTTGACACTAGACCAACAAAATGCTGCTTGTTGGTGGTACTGAGGGCGTTTGCTTTTACCAAACAGATGAGATTTGTTCCTGATCTTCTGGCCAGTATCACAGTGGAGCTGATGTTGGGTTGCTTTTGAAGTACCTGCAAGTTGGTTATAGCAGGTGTTTCCTTGAACAGATTCCCATTGTTTTAGAGATTACAACGATCCAGCTAATTCGCACCATAATCCTTTATAAATTAGTACAAAAGCCAACTTCAGTCTAGCTCTTTCCAAGTTATGGGAATTAACAGTATGTGACTTCTCGAGATGCTGTATTGCACACATCTCTGCTTTAGCGTAAGTCAGATGACATGGTTAAATACTTTTTTAAGTTTATCATTTTCTGTTACATTAAAGTTAACTAGTATATATAGAGAGAACTATTTGGGGGGGAAAGAAAGGTATATATTTCTTTCAAGTATTTCTGAACTTGAGGAAAAATCAGTGAGATGATGCTAATGCTGTCAGGATGGGCAGGGGAGTGCCCCGTGGACAATGACACAAGCAGGGGCTCCGGCCCTTCCTCCCAGCAAGACACACACTTTCTTTCCGGGCCGTTGCCAGCTGGTTCTGCTGTGCGGCGGTGTTACACTTTACAGATTGAAAACATCTGGCCCTTCATCAGCCGTGTATACTCAGAAGGAGACCGATGTCAGCCAAAGTAAATTCACCAAATTCTTATCTGACACATTTAGCTGACCTTAATGTGATAAATTGGGCGGTCTCTGAGGATGGGTCCTGTTTCCAATTGTGAAGCTCTTTTTCCTTCCGTTCTGAACACTGCCTTTGGAAGAATGTTGCTGGTCAAATTTGGAGGCACGCCTTTATTGGGGGCTTCAAAGGCACTGTCAGTAGCAATCTCTGAAAGTAGACAGAGTAATTTGCATAGAGGTCAAACCCACTGTCTCCTGCAGGAACTTCCTGCATGATGGTGTTTCAGAGCAATCCTATCACCACACGTCAGCAGGTTCCGAAAGATGACTGGTTACCTGTTGCTGGCATGAGCAATAGACTTCCGATGTTAACTGATTTCTAAGGAAATAAAGAAAATTCGTACATAGTAGAAAAGGTTGTATTTATCTACTAAAAAACATACGGAGAAACAGTTGCCAGTTATGGTGTGATGTGACACCTTTGGCTGTGTTTGCCTTTGGAAAGCATCCTTTATGAATTTGTCATTCATTTCTCCTATAGCACTTTATGTGGGACATTCTGAGACCAAATCTCAATATAAATGTCCCTCTGAGTTTTAGCAAATGAATGTTTTGTTTTTTTTTTTTTTAACTCGGAAAATGGACATTATACAGGTAGTTATTTTGGACCGGTGAGATACTAAACAAACTTTTGTGAACTGAACAATGAGTTAAGACTTTGGCGCTGGCTGGGCCGTGTTTCTGATTGGTCCCATGATGCCGTCACTGGTCTTGGCACGTTGGCTGTTGAAGTGCCTCAAGAAATGAGTGACCTGTTAAAATAAAATCTGCTAGAGAAAGTTCTCCTTAAGAGATGCTGGTGTTGGGTGGTGCCTGAGGCTCAAAGGAGTACGGCACCGGCCCCATATGCTGGAGGTGGCAGGTTCAAACCCAGCCCTAGCCAAAAACTACAAAAAAAAAAAAGAGAGAGAGAGATGCTGCTGGTGTTCTAAGCCAAGAATATTTATGTTGTGTCGGCGGTAATGCTGCGCACCCTAGTGGGCGCCAGGTATCTTACCAGTATGACAGCTGTCTTACCAGTACACCCTGTGCAGATGGTGGTAACTGTGCACTGGACACTGAGGCTCAGAGAGGTGAAGTTGCTCCCCTCAAGTCACACAGCTAGTAAGAAGTAGCTAGGTTAGTTGTCTCCTTGTAACCAAAAAATGTGTAGGAGCCTAGGTAATAATTTTGGATTACTTAGCCTACCCCTTCTTCCAATTCTAAAGGGCTCAGAAGATGGGAAGAAATAACATGTAGGCAGTTTCTAGAGTGGTTTAGAAGCTAAAACCCTCTTCCCCACCTCCCCCCGCCAAAGGTGCCTCAGCCACTCGGGCTTTTCTTCTGTTCCACAAGTTTAGTTATTGTTGCCCCAGGGCCTTTGCACTGACTGTGTCTTCTGTCTTCTCATAATATAGAGAATCTTTATGTTCTTTAGGGCTCAACTCCCTTCTCTTAGAGAGTGGTCCTGATCACGCTGCTTCAGCAGAACTGCGTCTCATCCCACTTGAGACTCTGCTTCCCACAGACACCAAGAACCAGCCTCTCCCATTCCACTCCCTGCCTCAGAAAGTGCTGTCCTGTATCAATAAAAAGTTCTAGCCGTACGGGCGGCACCTGTGGCTCAAAGGAGTAGGGCGCCAGCCCCATATGCCGGAGGTGGCGGGTTTAAACCTAGCCCTGGCCAAAAAAAAAAAAGAGAAAAAGTTCTAGCCACAATCTGCGATTATTTTAATTGCTTTTTACCTTGGATTTCGTCTTCTCCTTTCGTAAGCCTGAATTTGTATGCAGGTTCGCTGGGTTAGAGTTAGATAATTTCATTTCAGGCAGATAGAGCCAAGCATATGGTATTTGGTATGAGTTATGTGGGGAAAGTCAAGTTAGGTTACGAACAAAATGAGTTCTGAGGTTCTTTTTTTGTGAAGGGACATTTATTTACCTTAGATTGTTACAGAGATCTTCTGGACTATTTTTCTATAATTACCTTGATTAATACTTAAGTGGTGTGCTTACATTTTGAGTTGATTTATACGAAGCTTTGTTTTTCCTCCGCTGAAACACTCGGGTAGCTCATGTTACCAGGATGATAGAAACCATTCTCCCTGCTCCATGCTGTCCGCAGGCAAAGGCTTTCCCGTGTTGCAGAGTGGCAGTTTATCCACGCATATTTTGAGAAGGGGCAGCATTCACACAGCCGAAATGGTGCACCAGAGGGCAATCTTTCCAGATCCTCATGCTATTTACAGATAACCCCCACTTAGGGCCTCTGTGACCTGCAATAAATTTTAAAATGCAGTCTCTAAACTTCGCGGGTACGTGGTTACAATAAATGAATTCCCTATGTGTTATTTCTCTGTTAGAAGAGCAAGGAGAAATGCTTCATCTTTTCTCCCCATTTTGATCCCCCTCCCCCCAACCCTGTCCCCGCTTGCCTTTCCCCTTCCTCAGTTCCTGTGGAAGGTGAGGTGTTTGAGTGAGGTCAGCACGTTCACCTGGGGGTCAAGTAAACGTGCAAAGGCCGCGGCCATTAGTCAACCTCAAATCCTGTCTAATTCTTGCTTCCCGTCCCATCCTAAACAAGTTATTATTTATTTTCTTTGAACCTCAACCCCATCCTTGACAAAAAATAGTCATGATAAAATACAGGGTTCTTGTTAGAATTGTGGAGGCGATTCTATTAGCTGACCACTTATGCAAAAGCCTGGGAAGTTAACATTCTTCTATTTGCAATCAACAAATTATGTTTCCCCCTCATTCGACCTGAAGGCCTTTTCTTTTGAAGTTGGCAAATGTCCATCCCTTTGGAAATCCCAGCCCATCAGCTGAAAGGCACAGCGTCTTGAGGATGAATTTAGGTATTTAAGTGGAGGGACGGCCTGGCTATACCCCAGCATGATTCCAAATAATTTAGTAGAAGCTATTTTGTGAGGAGGACCCATAAGGTTGACTTTCTTATCTGTGTGTGTGTGTGTGTGTGTGTGTGTGTGTGTGTGTGTGTGTGTCTATGTGTGTTTTGAGACAGGGTCTCGACGTGTCACACTGGATAGAGTACAGTGACATCATCACAGCTCACTGCAACCTCAAACTCCTGGGCTCAAGTGATCCTTCTGCCTCAGTCTCCCAAATAGCTGGGACTACAGGTAGACACCACACCACCCAGCTAATTTTTCTGTTTTTACTAGAAACAAGATCTTGCTCCTGCTCTTACTCAGGCTGGTCTGGAACTCCTGAGCTTAAGTGATCCTCCCACCTCGGCCTCCCAGAGTGCTAGGATTATAGGTGTGAGCCACTGCCCAGCCATCCCTCTTTTTCCATAAGAGAAATTCTTCCAATACACATCAGTGCTTGTGAAGCACATTAGACCTCATGGAATTTTCTTTCTTTTTTTCTTTTTTTCCTTTCTTTTCTTTCACACAGACATTTAAAGTCATCATCTTGCCTTAAAAAGAAAAAACAAAACAAAACACTGGCACCCTTGTCTTTGTGGTCTGTGGGCTGTTGACCAAGCTGACTTTTTCCCTGGAACATTTTGTCCCAAATTCATCTCTCCTTTTGCTGCTGAAAGCTTAGGATTTCCACTTTCTGAACTTGGATTTATGACTCCACAAAACTAACTTTGCTGTAGGTAATTAGGTCAGAGGCACCTTTATTGGTGTCCTTGTTCATTTATTAGAGAGGGTCCAGCTTTTTCCCAGTGCATCTTTTTATCCCCTCAACTCATGCACGATTTTTCAGAAATTTGCAGCCAAAAATGTCTCGGTCTACTTAGGTCACTTTTCTCAAACATAAAACTTTGCCGTATATGTTACTATTATTTTTTTTTTAATAGCAAGTCAGTAGAGAATGCTTCTGCAGACATTGATCTGTATACCTTAGATTATGTTTTTTTAATAATGAGAACGTGTGTTAACTTTATAAGATCGGAAGCATTTGAAGAAATTACGATGAGAGAGGGCTGGAAGTCCCCAGCAGAGAAAAGGAACCCGGTGTGTAGCAGATTAAGTGGGAAAGGGCCAAGCAAAGTGAGGACCCCTCTCTGGTAACTGGGAGGGCGGATGTGAGCGGTTCACAGACACCCGTCTTTAAAGCAGCTGTGATGTTCCCCCGACTGGCCCGGGCCTCCTGCCCTTTCAAGGGAGTGCCTTGATCATGGATTCTGCTACCACAAGGCAGTCAGAAGGAGGGTCTTAGGCCCTAATTGCCCAGTGGGTTGAGGTCTGGGGACAATAAGTGGATAGCAAGGAAAGGTCAGACTTAAAAGCTGGCAACCCAGTGAGCAGACCAAATCGGAGAGAAGAAAGGGATGCCTTTTTTATTTTAATTACTTTGTCTAAGGTAGAGGATTTCTTTCTTAAACATTTTGAAATCTGGTTGATGAATACTTGTCAAACTGATTTGGGGGGTATTTATCTAATCTTCTGTTCCATCAGATCATGAATGAAAATCCGAAGGTGGTTTCTCCCAACAGAAAGATAATGGCCCAGGAGCTGTGTGGGGAGACCGAGGGGGTGGGAGAGGCCCCCGTCAGCAGTGTGTTGTGTGTCGTTTCCTGCCGCCACCCTCCACATCTGCTGGGTGATGGTGCAACTTGAAACATTTCATGTATTTTTAAAATATTGCACATCTTTTTGCTCTTCCTTGCCTTAAGCATACCTGTATATACTAGCCTTAAATTCTAAAACCAAAACATCTATAACAGAAGCAAAATAGTAGGATACGTTTCTTCTGTGACAGGGGAAATTATCCAATAAAACCGGCGTGCACATGCTCACACACTCCCCTCCTCCCAAGGAAGGAATTTTAAAGAGAAAAACCACCTTGATTGTGCACAAATGGCAAATTGCTTCTCTTGATGATCTTGTGACCGAGAAAAACCCTGTGATTTCAGTGGCTTTGACATTGAGGGTTTTGGCCTTGGCTGACTTCCATCTCCATAGCAGGGCTCCCTTGCCCCATCGCACGCTGCCTTTTTGTTTTGTTTTGTTTTGAATTGTAGTCATTTTCTGATCTGATTGCACCAGCCTTTGCCACACCTTAAGTCCCTTACGCCACAAGTCCAGGCCTCCTCCGAAGCCTCTGATGATGTTGGAGAGAATGACTGGCGAGCCTGGGATCAGAGAGCGGGGATTGTGGGAAATGGTGCAGGTGGCAGGGGCTGCCCCAGAGACAAAGCCAACACCATTGGGGCCGTTATTTTGGTTGGAAATACGTAAGAAAACCTTTCCTCAAAGTGGAAACAATAAACAAATTATCCACTTCCACCATCAGCTAATTGAGGCCGTCTCTCAATAAACAAGTGGATTTTCTGCTAACAAGCACATCGATGGCTTTAATCTCCTGTGTGCTGCTGCCCTGCCCCCATATTCAACCAAACGCACTTCGGTTTTTCTTAATAACACATTAGCGAGAGTTAACGTCCCTCGTTTTGCATCCTGTTGGCTCAGAAGTGTATGGCTGTCATCTGATCACAGGACATTTATTATTGTTATTATTATTGGAATTAAAGTGATTCAATCTTCATTTTCTTGTCTCTAATAAATCAAGGAAGAAAGCCCACGTGCAGTCAAGACCTAGTAATCTTAGCAGCCTGCTAATAGCCTCCTTTTTCATAATGCCACATAATTGTACAATCACGTCCCATTGGAATGATGACTTTTAGTCCAAAAAGCAGTGAGTGAGGTTTCAGAGAGACGTATTTGCCAAACATTTGGATTACCTACCAGTTTTACCTGTCTGTGGGTTGTTCTCAAATCATATGGGAAGAGGGGCCAGTGACTGAAGTCACCATTTGAAAATTGTCTTAATTGTAAGAGGAAGAGGTATGAGGAGCTGTCGGTAATATAGAAACTTAAACACCTGGTTCTCTTCAGCAGTATGGGGGGATTTGAACAAACGGACGTGGTGGGAATTTAACGCTTAGGTTGTTAATATAATTTTGCTTTAAAATTCTCAATCATCCCATAAAAATGATCGTTTAAACTCCCTGTCCTGTATCTCCTATATTATTCACTATATATTTTCCTCTACTACGAGAGAAAGTCGTGGCTTTATTAGGCTTCTTAAAATCCAGAATGTTCGTTTATTATAAATTGTCTTGATACTCTCATGTCTGAATAAAATATCCTATTGCTTGCCTGAGGAAAATATTTTTCCCCAGGTGAAAATATATTCTATTCTATGTGATTGCAGTGATGAAATTGCTTAGTATGCTTTTTGAATCAGAAAAATTCATGTAGACAATTTAAATGTGCAAAGCTTATGATCCAGTCTCTGGGGTCCCCACATTGGCATCTGGAAGCATATTTAAGTTTATTTTTAATTTCCTTTATGGCTGGCATGGTTTCTTCTGGTTCAGACACACACCCCCTAAACAGGGCTTCCCCAAGTTATCAAGGCAATTTTCTGAATGAGCAGAGAAACTGAAATTAATATCTTTCTTTAGAGTCATCAAGGACAAAAGCACATTATCTACCGGCCCTGCTCGATGCTTAACTCTTCATGAAGTTAATGTGGATTTTGTGTATATAAAGGCATATGATTACAGAAAGCTAAGCAATCCTTTTTTACCATGTGCACTTAAATCCCATAATGGTACATGCTCTGATTTAATCAGTTCTCGTCCTATAACGAGACACAGCCAGATTGATATAATTAATAATGATGTTAGTAATAGCTTCTCCATTCTCCATATAAGGAACTTCTGGTGTCAAAGGAAGCATTTATATTGTTTTAAAAATACAATGAATTCTAAATTAATTTGGAAGTGAATGTATCATACATAAAAGTGCTTTAAATTAACTAATACTGTTCTCTCCTGTGATAGTTCAAAAAGCAGTTCGCCATCATCAGTGTAATTCTTTTCTCCCCCTTCAGTTAAAGTCATATGTAGAACCGTAGTATATAAAGCTGATGAAAACAATTTTATTTTTACGAGTGTAAATTGATTTTTAAGGTCAAAGTTATGACATTGATTTATTCTGAATGTCAGTCTTTGAGAGCGTTGAGACACCTCATAGGGTTCTGAGAAACACGGTTCAAAAAATATCCATCTCCTGTAGGACAGAAGCCAAGCTGTTTGTTTGATGATTTCTTTACATCATCCACAACCTACATTTTTAGCTGAGATAGTCTCTTTGACACCAGCCAGACAGGTTAGACCAGTAGCATCAGGGTGTCATCACACCACATCCCCAATCTGGAATGTTGTTCCCGTCTCTTGACCAATTTCCCTAACCTTCCAGGTCTGACTCAGACATTTCCTGTACTTATCATCATTCTGTAACACCTCTCACGTTCACGGGTACATCTTACCGTCCTGTGTAGATGGCAGGTTTCTTGGTAAAATGTAACGGGGGGAAAAAAAACTGCACTGTCCTCAAACTCAGCCTAGGACAGTGCTAATGCCCAGAGCTGCTAACTTTGATAGGATGCCTATCATTCAAAAATTGTTTTTGAGCAGCTCTCCTGTTTCTGGTTGGCCCTGGGTAAGCTGGAGTGCATTTTCTGAAAGAAGCATTGTTATGCTTGGTGACATTCCTGGTCCTGCGCTCTGATGGTCAACCCATGCAGCTGGCATGTGGGACACGACTCTCACAACCAGCCATGGTGTGACATGCAGAGAGGAGGAAATGTTTCCCATCCCTGCAGGGGAGGGGAGGGAGTGCAGTGGAGTTTGGCTGCAAGCTCCCTTGGCGATAGGGGCTTATGGCCATGGGACTTCAGCTGCAGAAAAACTCAAAACGGGGATAGGAGACAATAGCTAAGATTCCCGGGGCTGTGTCAACCTGTTCATCTTCTGTTTGCCTGTGAGGGCAGAACCTTTAGTGTTTTTTGCTTGCCTGGGGTCTCCGATGTGAAAGTTAAGGACCGTGACCGGGTGGCTTCCTTCCTCCTCAAAGCGTGAATTGAGGATGCCCTGCCCTTAGAGAGGCGTCCAGTCTATGTGGTCCTGTTAGAAAGTGAGAATGAAGGTTTGGAAGGTAGAGGGTTTGATATGTGTGGAATGTGTTCAAAAGTCAGTTGCTTCTGTACTGTAGGTTATGCAAGAAGCAGATCGTAGCATTCTTCATCTTAAGATTCCTGTAAAGTTGCATCTATGAAAAATGGGCCCATTCAACCCCTCGGGAAGGAAGGAAGTTACAATTTTCTTTCATGAAGCCTGTGGATAGCAGTGAATATGTTCTCAGAACATGGGATGTTTCCATATCGCCCTCCAAAGTTATTCCCAGCCTTCCACCCTTGACCCCCACTGATAAACAGACCTGGATTTATTACAACCTGAACAGCATGAATCTTAACGCCCCAAATCTTAACACCGTGTTTGCATGGCCTTGAAAAACTGCAAGCTAAGTTTTGCCAGGACTCTGTCTGGTTACACAGGACATGCAGTTTATTTCATCGTGGACGCAGAAGGCAATTTCAGGGACTTTGGGGTTTTCAGGCAGAGGGAAGACAGTCCACACCCTCTCTGAGATTCGGATCTAGTTGTGAAAACGAGGCATCCATGTGTGCAGAATTAATGCCTGCAACAAGATCAGACGATTCCTGGCTTAATTAGTCATGTGGTAAACAAGAATTCAAAACAGGCGATGTCTTTGATGTCTGAAGTGATTTGGAAAATTTTATGAAAGGATTCCCCTTTGGAGTGGGACATAAAGTGGTAGCAGAGCTGGGAGTGATGAATATTTACCATTTCTTATTTGTTTTCTCATTGTTCATGTGTAATAATGAATACATTACTCATTACTTCTAATCAGTGGATATTGTTATGTAAATTTCACAGCAATTATCTATACCTTTTTAGCAGGATATTTTAATTCCCACTTATGTAATTTTGCTTTTCTTTCTTTTTTTTTGGTCACTAAACAAACATGAGTCTCAGAGGTATATAACAGGAAATATACACTGACTTGTATAGCAAGTTGTGACATGCAGCCTAGGCTGGGGGGTCTAAGTTCTAGCTCCTCAAAATGTGGCTGTGAACCAGCGGGGTCAGCATGACTTGGGAGCTGCAGAATCTCAGCCCCAGTCCTGCTCAATTGGAATCTGCATTTTTCAGAAGACCCCTAAACACACCTGCAGGTTCCGTAGTAGGTCAGAATCCTTGTCTCTGTTATTTGCATGGAGCATTTAGCGTTCCATCCTCAGCCCTTCTGTGGGAGCTTTTTACAAAATTGCCAAGGTGGGTGTTTAATCTTTATAGATGCAATTTTCTCCGAGCATCTCACATTATTTAATAGAGTGAAGTTTTACAGTATTATGGACGGATGATTCCGGCCATCGTTAAAAGTTAAATGAATACCTAAACCATTTTCCCAGCACTTGGAGTTCCTAAAAACTCAAGACATGTTTTGGAAAACACTGTTTTTCCCTTTTATATCGGAGCCCATGTGAATTCAATTTCGTGGGAAATTTAAGCCACATGTTTCTGATTCATTTACACTTAACCCTTGAGAAGGTTGTGTTACAACAGCAATTGCCTGTCCAAAAACATCTCTGTCTCTTAGTAAATGCTTCAGAAGGGCAACGAGATGGGAAAAGGGAAAATGGGGAGAAATCTTGGAAAGGCTCAGAAAAGTTGGGGTTTGGGTTTGGGATTCTGGATCTGGGGTGCAGGTCTGTGCAGATTGTTTGTGAGAATAGCTTCTCTATTCCACACCTTGGGGAGAGAGGCCAGAAGGACCATATAGCCCTCTTGTGTTGAAATGAAACAGGAACTTGTAGATCACATAGATTTCTCAAAATACATATTTTTACTAAACATACGTTAACATCTCTCTTCCTTTCTTCTGTAATTATATTCATATCACTTGGGGAAATTACTGGGTTTTGGGGGGCCCCTCCAGAGACCTTATCCATATTTGGTAGTAGCCAACCTCGTAGCGACGTTGACAGAAGATGAGGATAAATTGCTCCGTACGATTCTGAGAAAGCCTCCATTGGTGATGAACTTAAAAAAAAAAAAAAGCAACTTAATTATCTTTGAGTGTTTTTTAGTTTGAGCTGATACATAACCAGAGAATTTTAAAAATCCATTAAGCTTCTTTTCACTTCATGGTGAAGCTTGATTTTTAGCTTGTCAAATCATACATTCAGTGTGACAAGTTTTCTCTCTCTCTTTTTTTTTTTGATTGATGGATTGTATATGTGAACGTGTATATATACCTGTGAGAATATGTGTCATGAATAAAGAGTGAGTGTTTATGGTGGAAGGAAGCAATGATCAGATTAATCACGGTTTCTGTTTAGACATCCATCCCTAGATTTGGTGAGTTTGTTTAGGTAAGATGACCCGGGCTGATTGCAGGTCCTCTTAGCCATTGGTAAATGAAAGGGCATTTGAATTGCATGTCTAGCACATTATTCCAGGGAGCCAGCAAACACATATTCCTATGACAGATGCACTAATCCAGGCTGAAGGTCTTACTTAAATATTTTAAAAAGCAAGTTTGGCACTAGAAGGCAAAAAGAACTCCAGCCTCGGCGACATTTTTGCCAATTCTCTTTTGCTTAGGACCCTCTTTTGCTGTGACACTGAATGCCTGTAATCATGCCTTGCCTGGTGTGTAGGAAGAAGGCTTTTCTCCTTCTCCATCAGCTGCCTGTTCCCTACCACGTTCAACCTGGTATCTATTTGCGATCCTTCCGTGGGCCCCTCTGGGGTCAGTGTCTGCCATCTGTGCTTCCCCACACACCCTGGGCTTCCCTTTCTCCTAACATTTGTCCCTCCGGCGTGTAATTAACCATTCACAGGCCCATCTCCCCCCAGGGAGTGACTCTGCTTTACAGCTTCACTCTGTCCCTACCACTTCAGATTAGATACTCGTTGAGTTGCTGAATGAATAAGCCCGTGACATAAAAAGGATCCTAATCCAGCTCTGAAAAGTGAGACATCTGGTAATGCTAAATTTGAGTTTGTGGATTAACTTTTTTTTTGAGATAGAGTCTCACTTTGTCACCCTTGGTAGAGTGCCATCACAGCGCACAGCAACCTCAAACTCTTGGGCTCAAGCAATCGTCCTGCCTCCGTCTCCCAAGTAGCTGGGACTACAGGCACCTGCCACAATGCCCGACTATTTTTTCTATATTTTAGAGACAGGGTCTCGCTCTGGAACAGGCTGGTCTAGAACTCCTGAGCTTAAGAGATCCACCTGCCTTGGCCTCCCAGAGCGCTAGGGATCAAAGGTGTGAGCCACTGCGCCCGGCTCCATGATCAAGATTTTAAGGATGAATCTAAGGTTGTAGGCTCACATCACGTGGGAGGCAAACTGTGCTTCTCAGACTCTAGCCTGAGCTTCTCTCTTGCTGGTCACCCCGCGTACGTGCTGCGGGTCAGAGGAGGCTCACTGTGGCCCTCCATCGCTAGAAAGAGAACCCTACGCTGATGTATCCAAGGAGCCTTTGTCCAGTTGCCGGCCCCCAGTGCTGTGTGGTTTCTGTGAGGCTTGTAGGCGCCAATCCTCATCTCATTCTTCAGGTTGCTGACAACGTATCCCAGTTTTAAAGACACTCGCAGATTATATTTCCATAGTTTCCTTCTGTAACCGATTCCATTATTTGTTTAATAAGTCTTGCCGTCCGAAATGGATTTTTTTTTTTTTCCTAATCTAAATTCCCAAATGCCCCTTTGGTCCCCAGGAAGGAGGGAGAACAGCTGGCCCCCTCAGCGTTTTCTTCTCTGTCCATCCCGTGGATCACGTATCACCTCCTTAGGGCTTTCCGACGTTTCTCATTATGCTTGTGAGTGAAACAAAGACTTCAACTTTCAGCCCCACGTTTATCACCAGAATCCCCGTCTTCCTTGCTCAACTCCTGCTGCCCCGTGCGTCTTCTCCTAGGCCATTCTCTGTTTCCCTTTGGCCCCATCGTGGGAAACCAGGCTTATTCCTACACGGTGCTGTGTGTTGGAGCTCCCTCTGCAATCATAAGCTTCTTGAAAGTAAAGATTGCACGAAGCTTCTTTGCGTTTCCTGCGATGCACAGCACATAGAAATTGAATTTCCTAGCAGCCGCTCCTCCCTTTGATAAACCTAGCCCCAGTTTGTCTAAAACTGATCAAGAACTGTAACTAGTAAACTTAATTCCTACTCAAAGGGGCAAGTCTGTCCTGTAGGCAGAAGAAGCATTTTAGAAAAAGAAACCCAGCATGAAAATTTTAACGTTAAAAGCCAAAGGCCCAACGGGGAAGGTTCTGCAGCCTACATTTAAGAGTTCTTTATTCATCAACGAGGCGGCAGACGTTTCTAGGTAGCATCCGTGCAGTCCAAGAGAGAAAGTGGATTTGGTGGTATTATACGTGATTAGGAAATAGTAACATCAATAATTACTGTGAGCGGATTTTGTATGGCATAATTAATGCCCTCAAACTATTTAGAAATTCTTGGATGAAGGAAAATACAGAAGTGGGAATTTGGGGTGTTGAAAAGATAAAAGCAAGCCGCGTTTGAAATAATGTTACCAAACATCATGTCTGATGAATGTAGATTGGCAAAACATCAGGACACAGCTGTTGATTACAGACGCTCTTTTCAGTAACCACCTCAGAGCCCATGAACCCTGGATAAGGAAACCTGTCAGGACGAATCAGGACGCAGGTCACCACCGTGACAGTGACTTACCGAATCACACGCCTGTGCTGGAGATTTCCTTCACTATCTTAGGAAGGGTTTGGCTACATGGAAACCACACATCAATGTGTGGGCCTGAATATTTAACATCAAAATCAAGCTTTTGGCAAGATGTGTTGGCATCGCTCATAAATATGCTCTCAGTTCTCTGGATTAAAAGGCAAAAAAATTAAAAATCAGGAACTCGTTTGAAAATTAGTGTTTACTACGACGTGTTTTACATTAAGATAATTTTGCAGGGGAAAAAAAAAACCCACCATTTTAAATTAAAGTATACAGCAAGGGAATTACCTACTAAGCTATCGTAGCAAATATAAAAATATTACTAAACAACCGTTTCTGAAACTTACGGTCTAGTTTGTCGTATATTAAATTATTAATGTCTCTGTTGGAGGAGACATTTTTCATAAAACATTCAAGCTGCACATCTCAGAAGTCTCTTTTGGCAACTGATACACAAAAGCTATAAAACGGCACACACATTACCCTTCTATCAGATACTCAGCCTTTTCATTAAGGAAGAAAGAAGAAAAGGCAAACCCCACATCTAGCCATTACTAGTGGTACGACCTTTGCTCAGAAAGATCCGTGTTTCAACATAACACTCCTGCACCCCTGGGAGTGCGGAGGCCAGAGGGCAGACCTGTCTGTTAATGGTGGTACATGATTGGGGAACGTTGTGTCAGTGGCTATTTCAATTAGTACCAAGAGTCAATGTTTGGACCAAGGACACAAGTAAGTAGCTAGCAAAATAACTAAGTGGATAACAAATGAGAAATGGATAAGTCATACATAAAACAGCTTTCCATTACTGCAGTAGAGACACATTCAGGCTTTAAACAAGTTATTCTGGTTGAGGTTGATAGAATATGCTTAGAATATATCAAAGAAGACCCAGCCTTAGGGAAGACATTTTTCCATTTCCCATGCTCTTGTTTTCTCTGTGCTTTCACATTTTTTCCACCCATTTCTGATGTTCTTCCTTACATTTACCTGAATATTACCTTTTTCCATTTTTTACTCCTAACCGTAGGAATAATTTCATAACTTGAGGGTTTTTTTTTTTAATGTTGCATATTTCTTTAGAGAATGAAAAAGTCTTGTCCTTCATGGAGCACCTTTTCATGAAAACCGCTCAGTACCGTTCCTCGTATAGATTGCTGAAATGACAAGGCATGACAGGGAGCCTCACTGTGCATGGGGTAGCGTGTGGTCTAGCGCAATGACCCATCACACACGGGAATGACAGAATCGCAAAGTGACAGGGGATGTTCTCAGTGACCCTGAGGTATTCTGTGTACTTTTGAGCGAAGGAGACTTTTTTTAATAGTGAAACTTTTTTTGAGGGAAGGGCTATAGGGATAAAAATTAATGAACAATATGTAATTAGCTATTGTGGATAAATGGGAGATTTCTTTAACTGGTTTTTGCTTCCATCAGACACGCAGACACAGGCCCCCACGCAGCTGACTTAAAGACGGCAGAAAACCTGAACTAGATGCCAAAGCAGGTGTAAATCTTCCCTGATATGCCAGGTTTACGTCGCTATTGCCCAGACAAATTGGTCATGCTTATTTTATTTGTTCTCACAAATCACTCTCTTAATTAGCGTGATAGTTTTGTTTTGCAAATAGTGGCTCCAACCGAGTGCACAGTTTCAGATGGAATATTCAGAATGCTGATAATGAATTCTGCCAGCCACCCTTCCTTAACTAGAAATGGAGGGGGGAAAAAATGCAGCTTACAAAGATCTTTAAGGTTTACTTTTAAGTTTGTGTTCTAAAGAAAGAAATATCTAGGAAGAACTAAAGGTTGAGTCTCATGCTGCTTAGAGGTACTTAATTGGTGTTGTGTGGGATACTCTTTCTAGAGGAACGAAGGGGCCTTGGGCTCTCTCAGCCAAGGGTTTAGAGTCCTTGAGGCTTTCTGAGCATTTTTCTTTTTTTGGGACAGAGTCTCACTTTGCCATCTTTGGTAGAGTGCCATGTTGTTTTATCTCACAGCAACCTCAAATTCTTGGGTTCAAGCTATCCTCCTGCCTTAGCCTCCCAAGTAGCTGGGGCTACAGGCACCTGCCACAGTGCACCCAGCTATTTCTTTTTTATTTTTTTGCAGTTTTTGGCTGGGCCTGGGTTTGAACCCACCACCTCTGGCATGTGGGGCCGGCGCCCTACTCCTTTGAGCCACAGGCGCCACCCTGCATCCACCTATTTTTAGAGATGAGGTCTTACTCTTGCTCAGGCTGATCTCAAAATCCTGAGCTCAGGGAATTCACTCACCTGGGCCTCACTGAGTGCTAGGATCGCAAGTGTGAGCCACCGCCCCCTGCTCTCTGAGCTTTTTTAATGCAAGTGAGATTTCTGGTGTTTAAATATATCAGGGTCAAATGAAATTTTGTCTTGAGACTCAGGGAAAGAATTAACATCCATTGTTACTTAAGAATGAGCATAGTCCATGCATCAAAACACACGAAGCTCTGTTACTAAATTTAATTTTGTTTTCCAATTAATTTTTTCCAGTAGCACAGCTTTTTCAAAGCTTAGTATTTTGTCAGCAAGAAAGTAAAATCCTTTATTCCTGCTTCCTATCTTTACATCCAGCTCCTTGAATTTCAGGGAAGGATTAGGGGAGGAAATAATAAATAGGTAACTGATTTTAAAGACAGAGTGGTGATAGCATTAAGCAATAGAGGGATAAAAGAAGCAACAGAGGAAAGGTTTGGAGAGGTAGACGGTTCCTTCTTGTATATGTTCAGTGTGTCGTCAGCATATTCACCAGGAAATCAGAACAACGGAGGTGTTTTTTGGAGAGATTTGAGAGCTGGAGAGGTCGATTCCACTGCATGAAAATGATTATTGGTATTGAGGAACGGACCGGCCTGTTGGTGTAGCAAACAGAAAGAGAGAGAGATGAGATGAGAAGTAATATGGAGAACTCTCAACGCACGTGGTGAATTAATTGTTCAGTCAAAATAAAGGAAAGCCAGCAGGACCAGTTTTGATAAGAAATGAGGAAGCCAAGCAGGGGCCACTCAGCTCACTGCATTAAGCTCTCAGAAGATCGTTTGACAATGCAGCGGGAGCTAAAGCCAAGTTGCTGGGCACTGAGAAGGCGGTGTGAAGAGAGAGGGGTGAAATTGAGAAGGATGGAAATGGAATGTGGTGTTAATAACTCACTTGAATAGGAAGGTCAAGGAAATGTTATTAAACTGAGATAAATCCAGCCAGCAGTGAGGGTGGCGTTGATGATACAAAAGGAAAATAACTCAGGGAGTGAAGTCCTAATTACAGAGTTAGAACGAGCGGGAGTGGACTATGGGTGTGCGGGCAGGTGGGCAGGGGAGTGTGTATGATTTCAGACACAAAAACGAGCAGTGCTTCCTTCCTCTTGGGCCACCCTGAGGTTTGTGGACGCTCAGTCCTACCAAAGGTGTTGGACTTACACACTGCACCATCCTCAGCCTAGTGGGTGACAAGTAATTTGTTTCTGACATTAAAAATAACCAGTTAAATCTCCTGATAATCGCAAAAGCATTTGAAGTCAGAGACAGTTACGTGAAAAGCACACCCTCATGTGCATTGGGAAGAATATGAACTCATTCCTGAGCTGACAGAAATCTGAGATGGTTCTTAGCTGTTACATGCCAAGCGTGCACTCAGAACCTACTGGCTGATTTTTGGAAGTTATTTCCAGCTCTGAAAATCTGTGGGGTTTCAGATTCCCATGTGGTGGTGCCTTCCAGCTGACAGCTCCCCCTAGAGGTGGGGGGATGCCTCTGACTTTGCACAGTCCTGTTGGAAGCCTGTGGCCAGGTTATTTTCCATGCCCTTTAGAGGGCGCTGTCTTCACTTTGGGACCTTCCCAAGCTGTCAAGTCAACTTTAGTGTAATTTCTCTCCTAATGGCTCCAACTTATTTCGCGAAGTCGGAATTCAAGGGAAAGTAGCAAACTGAATTTAATCAAGCTAACTCTATTCTTCTCCTTCCTGGCACATCGCACAATTCTAGTTAAATCATCATCAGCACAGTTGCTCCATAAAAACAGGAAACACACCTGTCGTACTCATCACTTTATGCCGCTGTACATGGGGCTCGTAGGCCCCAGTGCACGCGGTAACGTGAGTGCATGTACATATCTCATGTCTTTTCACCCCACGGACACACCGCATTCACCTTTTTATTCCCTGTAGGCATAGCGAGTACCTTTCACACTGTACACTGTAGAAATATTTGAATGAATCCGTTCTTTACCCTCTTGACATTGAAGTTCACTTGAGCACTGCTCCCCAATTCATGCTAACTCAATTCTCTCTTTAATCATGAGAGAGATGATTAAAGAGAGAATTTTTAATTCTTCCTACTTTGCACTCACCTAAAAATTAACCTCACGTGTGAAGTACTTAAGTCTTTCCCTCGTGTGCTTTCTCAGTTGGGCCAGCATTCTGGAGAGGGGCTCCAAAGGCACTTCAGGCTTTTTTAGATGAGGTTGCAGGAAGTTAATGGCTACATTGTCCTTTAGTCCAGCTGGTCAATAACTGCATACCGTGAGCAGTCAAAGTTTACCTGTCGGCGAGAAGTCTGGAGAGGTGCATCATTGTTCTCGTGCTTTCTTTGCCATTGGGAAGCAATTGCTTTGAACATCCCCCCCCTCCCCAAAAAAGAACTATTACAGAAGATTGTACCTTTTAAAGGCAATCTCTGCATCTTGTTCAGTCTGAGAACACAGTCTGTGAAATGTGGTGTGACTTGCACAGCAGTTACATACTGTGTTAGATCTAATTTCAGAGTGCCTCAATTACCCATTATTTTATCACTTTTTTTTAAATGTACCCAACAATAATGTTGAAACTGCATTTCTCTTGAAGGCTGCTATTGATGCCTACTGGTTGCACCAAGCCGTATACTCTCTTTTGTGCATAAGTACTTATTTACTTATTTTTTTTAATTTTTTTTTTTTTGAGACAGAGTCTTACTCAGTCACACTGGGTAGAGTGCTATGGCATGATAGCTCACAGCAACCTCAAACTCTTGTGGGCTCAGTGATCCTATTGCCTCAGCTTCCTGAGTAGCTGGGACTACAGGTGCCTGCCACAACTCCTAGATAGTTTTTCTATTTTTACTAGAGAGAGTCTCACTCTTTTTGTTCAGGCTGGCCTTCAACTCTTAAGCTCAAACGATCCAACTGCCTCAGCCTCCCAGCGAGCTAGGATTACAGGTGTGAGCCACCGCACCCAGCCTGAGTATAAGTACTTAGAGGACATGGTGATCAATCCGAAGTTCTGTGTGACTGTGTAAAGCATTTGATATAGTAGTTCTTCCAAAGAACCAAAGCCTACTACTTTTAATAACTAAAATCTTCCCTTTATTACAATTAATATTTAATAATCCCCTGCTTTCTTTACAGTGTATTCAAATGATAATTGAACCTTACTTCATAGCTTGAGGCCATCTATTTGCACTGATTATTTCCTTGGGTTGGTCACACATAAAGAACTGATCACCTCTATATTAAATAACTCTAGATTGTTAAAATATTTTAGACCATTTTTATAATATTCTAGCTACTTCATTTCTGGTCATCTATGATTTTTCACTTCTACCAATGCACCCTTGCTGCTGTTATTATGCTGTCTTATTTTAAGCACAATTCCTTGGCCCTGCACAGTGTGGTTCACACCTATAATCCTAGCATTCTAGGGATGCTGCGAGTTCGAGACCAGCCTGAGCAAGAGCGAGACTTCATCTGTACTAAAAATTGAAAAACAAATCAACCACATGTGGTGGGCACCTGTAGTCTCAGCTACTCGGGAGGCTGAGGCAGGGGGATCACTGGGACTCAAGATTTTGAGGTTGCTGTCAGCTAAGCTGATGCCATAGCACTCTAGCCTGGGCAACAGAGTGACATTTTGCCACACAGAAATAAACAGATTAATTGAAAACAAATTCCTGTGTGAAAATGTTATAATAAGCATATTCTACACTGAATCCACTTCCCACCCCAAGGCAGGCTTCTATGCTGATTAAAAGTGTGCCCTCTGTTTCAATCCCAGGTCTGCTTCCTACTAGCTGTCCATCTTGAGCAAGTTACTTCATCTTTATGTTTCTCTCATTTATCTCATCTATAAAATGGGCGTAATAGTGCTTACCTACTAGAATTGTTGTGAGGACCCAGGGTATAGAACAGAGCCTAGTACACATATATAGAAAGAGCTGGGCTCCAGGTCCCCCCCCCCCAGCAAAGCCTCCCCATCATGGACATCCAGGGCTCCAAGGCTCCCATGGGTGACATGACCGCTGATAAGGCCATAGGTACTTTGCCCCTTGAAGGTCAATGGCTAGGAGGATGGCTATGTGAAATGCAATGGAGACTTATCCCCCAAGAGAGAAGGGGAATCACCCCCTCCCCCATGATGGACCAGGTGAGGCAGTGAGAGCCACTGGCGATGCCATCAACTCAGCACCTCTGAGCCAGGGCACTGAGGCCAAGAGGGAGGCCCTCCTGAAAGAGACCCCAAAGAAGGAGAATTTCTCTTTTAAGAAGGCTTTCAGGCCAGGTGCAGTGGCTCACACCTATAATCTTAGCACTCTGAGCGGCTGAGGCAGGTGGACACCTGAGCTCAGGAGTTTGAGACCCCCATCTCTACGAAAAATAGAAAACTAGCTGGGGATTGTGGCGGATACCTGTAGTCTGAGCTACTCGAGAGGCTGAGGCAGGAGGATTGCCTGAGCCCAGGAGTTTGAGGTTGCTTTGAGATGTGACACCACGACACTCTAGCCTGGGGCAACAGAGTGAAACTCAGTCTACAAAAAAAGAAAAATGAAACCTTTCAAATTGAATAGCCTGACCTTTGAAAGAAATCAGAAAGAGGGTGGGGGTGATTCTTCTGCCTCCCCCACTAAAAACTCACCCCCATGAGTCAACAGCCTCAGGCCAGGTGGGGCAGAGGCTAGTGCTGTCTCCAAGGGAGGAGACACACAAGAAGGGGCAGGGCCCCAGGCTGCAGGGCTGTCTGCCTCCTCCTCGGGGCTAGAGAGTGGCCCTACACTGGCCGGCTCTGAGCAGAATGAGTGGCTGGCTTGGGGCAAGTGGGTGGTCTCTAAGCTGCAAGCTCTGTGTTGTCCTTATGAGGTCACTGCACCTGGTGCCCTGGCTGCCTTGCTATGTCCGGCCACATTCCCTCTCCTCTCCCTCCTGTGGACTCTTCCCATCGACCATCTGATCATCCTCATAAGGAGACTTGAAGATGGTCCCTTACAGCTTCCCAAGTTCGGTTAGTGATGTGAAACGCTCCCATCCCTCGCCCCACCCCTGCAGACAGATATTGTTTGTTTTCTTCCCCAATTCTTTTGCAAGTAGGTTTTGTTCATCCTACTCCCCGAATCCCTCAGCCAGAAGTGGGATGCTTATACTCCCAAAATTTGAATGTCTGCCCAGCCTTTCCTGTTGAGTTTTTAGTCTCTTGTGCTGTGCCCAGTGGGGAGGACACTGTCCCCGTCTGGATTTTTATAAATGTTTTGCTCAAGTTCAAACCTCTAGCTTGGGAATTATTAACTTGGTAACCAAGTATTAGGCCTTGGGGTAGAGTGTGTGTTTGGGGAGGAGGGGAGGTGTGTATGTGAAACATCTTCTTACCTTTTTTTTTTTTTTTTTTACCTCTCATTGTTGTAAATAACTTTGAATGGTCAAACCCCATTTGTACTTTTCCTCTCTGATTGCTAAAACCATTCTCTTCTACTTGGTTTTACTGTAACATTTAGAAAAAGAATAAATGTTGTCCCTTAAAAATAAAACAGGAAAGAGCTAAATAACCGTGTTAGCTGCGTATGTTGTAGACGCAAGAGCAGACAAGGACCGTGCTGAAACTGTCCATCTGGTGGTGCAGAGACCTTCTGATGTGGGCCAGCCACATTCTAGGTTTGGGGACTTACTAGCTACCTAGACTGAGAAGTTGGGGGATTTGCTATTTAGATTATCTCATCTCCCACAATCCTTTGATGATCTCATCCTTTCCTGGGAGCTACATAGACGGAAAAGGCATACAGTCAGCCTCCTTTCTACCTGTGTGATTTCCCTGGTAGTTACCCTGAGCTACAGTGAGTTAGTGACCTATCAGCCTATTTGCATGCACTCCTGAGCCTTGCAGCCACCCTGTGCACCTACCATATGCCACAGTGAGTGCTTCCTCATCCCAACTCATTTGCAACTCTGAGTAGCTGTGAAAGCTAAAAAGAACATTTATAACTTGCTCCAGATCTTCCAGCCAATCAGTGACAGAGCAGAATCTAAACATAGGTCTTTGCAAAACCTTACAGTGAACTAGATCCTTGCCTCTTCTACCCTTCAAAGAACGTGCAACTGTTTGTAAAACCCTTTCCCACAAGTCTGGTTGAAAGAGGTTGCTTATTACCAATGAAAACATTTCACAGCTGAAACGCTAGTATTGGTTCGTTCCATAAACTCTCGTTTCAAGATTTGAGATGCCACACACCACAGCTCAATCCTCATTCCTGGAAATATGGTAGAAAGATGTGGCCAGCGTTGCTATCTCCAAATTTTCACCTTCCCCAAAGCCTTCCAGCCTCACCTCACCCCTTTGATGGGTTCAAGGGCTCTACTATCTAGTATGGAAGCCACCAGCCACCACATTTGGCTTTTTGGTTTTCTTTTCTTTTTTTTTTTCCAATTCAGATTAATATGAGGTACATATTACAAATGATTGGGTTACATTCTTTGTGTTTCGAAGGTTAAGTTCGAGTTATAGTTGAGGCAGTTGAGCCCTTCATCCTGGGGGTGTGCTGTATACCGTCACAGTGTATCCATCAGGTATCAGATTACCAATCCCCTCCCTGTCCCGCCTCCCCAACCCCCACTTGAATATACTTGTGTTTATCTCTCAAATGGGCATGTAGTTATATTTCTATTAGATTCGTATTACTCTTGAGTACATTGGATACTTGCATTTCCATTCTTGTGATACCTTACTAAGAAGAATGTGGTTTTCAGTTAATTAAAATGTAAATGAACATTAAAATTCAGTTCCTACATTGAATTAGCCACCTGTCAAGGGCCCAACAGCCACCTGTAGCTACCATATTGGACAGCTTCAATGGGGGGCACTTCCATCGTGGTGGACAGTTCCACTGGGCTGTACTATAGAAGGACACACCTGGCATATACCCAGTCTTTATCACTCTGTACAACTTAGGACCTGATTTCTTAGTTGGCCCAGTGTGGTACATGGGCCAGGTTCTCAGATAAGCTATAAAGCATCCTCTGGCCTTTCAGAATGAAGCCGGGGCTGAGTCAGGCCTGGGCACCAGCTGCTTCCCTGCTTCCTGGGCTCCACCCGGTGTCTTTCTTCGCTTTCATCTTTCTCTTAACCATATGGGAAACAGGAAATAGAAAAGAATAGAGAACCAAACACACAGAAGCTACCCCAGAAAACCCTGGCAGCAGAGATGGCAAAGAAGAAGCCTGAGAGAGAGAAGGAGAGATTCCTCTAGACCAGGGCTTTTCAACCTTTATTATCTCACGGCACACCTGTGCCTCTAGGTAAACTTCCACAGCACATTTAAATTATACTGATAAAAAAAAAAAAAAGTAAAAGAAAAGAATATACTTACTGTGCTCGGAACTTCTTTCCAAAATAATTTAACAAACGATCTTTAAAAATTTTCATGGCACACCTAAGATCCTCTCACAGCACCTGAAAATCTCTGCTGTAGAAGATTTTAGCTTCTTCCATGAAAGTTTCTGGGCCGGGTGGTGGTGGCTTATCGCTGTGACCCCAGTACTTTGGGAGGCTAAGATGGGAGGATCACTTGGGCCCAGGAGTTCAAGATTAGCCAGAACAACAAGAGAGACCCCATCTTTACAAAAAATAGAAAACTTAGCCAGGCGTGGTGGTGCATGCCTGTAATCCCAGCTACTCAGGAGGATTGCTTGAGCCCAGGAGTCTGAGGTTGCAGTGAGCTATGATGATGCCACTGTCCTCTGGCCTGGGTGACAGAGCAAGACCTTGTCCTTTAAAAAAAAAGTCCGTTAACTTATCAGTCCTGATGATTCTATTTTGACTTTGAACCCTACCAACACTTTTCTCTTAAAGTAAGAAATGAGCACTTTTAGGGAGCAGTAATTTTTAAAGCATGCATGAATTCCACATTGTCAGGCTTTGAAATCACCTTAGTGACTTGGCACCAGCAATTTTTACTTTTTTAAATTATTTTTTATTAAATCATAACTTTGTACATTGATGCATTTATGGGGTTCAGGGCACTGCTTCAATATACAATGTGGAATGTTTACATCGAACCAAGTAACACATCCATCACAATTATACTCATTTTTTAATAGTTTTGGAATGTACCATTGCATTATGCACATTAGGTGAGGTCCCCCGAATACCCTCCCTCCTCCCACATCCCCTCTCCCCACCCCTCTCTCTCCTCTTCCCTTCTACTCTATGGACTATAGTTATGTTTTGCTAATAGTGTGATTGGGTAGGTGGTTATATATTGATTTCATAGTAATATTGAGTACATTGGATACTTTTTTTCCATTCTTGGGATACTTTACTAAGAAGAATATAATATGTTCCAACTTCATCCAAGTAAACATAAAAGATGTGACGTCTCCACCCTTTTATGGCTGCATAGTATTCCATGGTGTACACATACCACAATTTGTTAATCCATTCATGGGTCCATGGGTACTTGGGCTGTTTCCATGTCTTGGCTATTATGAATGGGGCTGCAATAAACATTCTGGGCACCAGCAGATTTTAAAAAGAATGAGGTAGGATAGGATGGGAAATGTCAGACTACATTGGAAATGGGAAGGGTTTTACTTCATACTCTGTTGTAGTTTTGTATAAAATCTATGCGTATTCGTCCTGGTCACTGGATAAAATGTTCTTTTTTTTTTTTTTTTTTGAGACGGAGCCTCAAGCTGTCCCCCTGGGTAGAGTGCCATGGCATCACAGCTCATAGCAACCTCCAACTCCTGGGCTCAAGCGAGTTTCCTGCCTCCGCCTCCCAAGTAGCTGGGACCACAGGCACCCGCCACAATGCCCGGCCATTTTTTGGTTGCAGCCATCATTGTTGTTTGGCGGG